>WOXC01001715.1:0-223292 GCA_011680675.1 Gymnobelideus leadbeateri
AATCAAGGAAAAAATTCCAGCAAATTGGGTGGATCCTTTGTTGTGAATAGGAAAGACATGAATAAGAAAGATACAGATAGGCAGACCTTGATGGGTTGCTATCTGCATCAATGTTGGGAACCCAAATCAATTAAAATGAATATTTTATTCAAATATTGTAAGTGCCTTGATGGCAGGGACCGTTTAATATTTTGTTTTTATATCCTCAGTGTCTAGCACAGTGACTGATACATAGTAGGTAGTGAATAAATATTTGGTGATTGAATGATTGATTGTCTGCCTAGAACCATATCTATTTGAGGAACTCTTAAATGGTTTGTTATCTTTAGCTCCAAGTCTACTAAAACAACAACTTGGATGGACCATAGGTCTAAATGTTCACATAAAATATATGAGATAAGTATTTCTTAAGGTTATTGACAATGGAACTCTCCAAGGGGACTGAAAAAAATACTCTCAAGGCTTTCATTAATATTAATATTTTCTTCTTAACCTGAAGCACCCCCAAGTAATACAACACCTTTAGTAGCAATTCCATTTTCAGAGACAACTAGTGGTGAGTACACCTGAGGGCCAGAACTAGGACATTGACCTTGGGAAGAGATAGAGACCAAGGGACACTTATAGAACTTGTGGAGAACAGGGTAGAGTGCAGCATAGGCAGAGCTCATCTTCAGTTCTGGAAAGACTTAGGATCCCAGTTTAACCAATATTCACCTGCCTTCACTGTCATTGTGCCATGAGTGGTACCTGCAGTAAAGCGTAGTTGTTTTGAAGGAAAAATGACCCAAGCCATATCCATCTACAAGTGAAATCAACAACCTTTAGACACATCCCTAGAAGGATATGAAGGGAGAGAATAGAGGAAATAGGGGAAGAGGAGGAAGGAATCCTTTTCATTGGCTCCAAGATTTCTCACTAATATGCCTGATGTACCATAAGCTAGTCACCAGATACTATGAAAGGCATATGACATTGGTCTATGGCTATCTAAAGGACCCTAGGATGTTGAGATGGAAGACTACTGTGTGAGACAGGAAACACTGAGAGATAATGGAAGATACATTTAGTAAAGGTCCATTCTTCATGACCTTGTTTGGGGTTTTCTTGGCAGAGATACTGAAGAGGGCTGCCATATCCTTCTCTAGCTCATTTTACAGATGAGGAAATGGAGGCAAACAGGGTTAAAATGACTTTCCCAGGGTCTCAGAGCTAGTAAGTGACTGAGGCTGGATTTGAACTCAGGTCTTCCTGGCTCTGCCAGCACACCTAACTGTCCATGTTTCCTACCCTTAGGCAAATCCCTGATCACTTGGCCTTAAGTATGACTCTGCAGTAGGATATTCAGACATACTTAGCTTCATGTTAATTAAGTAACAATATGGTGTAGCAGAAAGAATGCTAGGCTAGGAATAAGAAAACCTGAGTTCTGGTCCTGTGTTTACCACTTAATTGCTTTATGACATAAGGTATACTAAAGTGTTTAGTACTAGGAAGTGCAACAAAAAAAATAATCAAGGTGGCATTATCAGTCACGAGAGGACAACTTCAATTTGAGGTATGTGAGGAGGAAAGCACATATATGTGTGTGTGTCTATACACACATATACATGCATACATACATGTATACATATATATGTACATATATATAGAGAGAGAGAGACTTATACATAAATTTCCAAAAGGCCTGCTTTATGCCATGTATTCTGTTAGATGCTGGTGATATAAAATATCATGTATTACTTTCTTTGAGTAGTTTATACTCTAGTGAGAGAAGGGAAAGAGTAATGAGTCTTGTAAAGAAATAATTATAATACAAGTTAGAATTTGATTAATTATAGGAGAACGAGAGATTTGATGTGGGAGGCAGGAGGGTCATGAGATCTCTTCTCTTTGAGGAATCTAGGAAGGCTTCATAGAAAAGATGTACCTGAATTGGGCCCCAAAGAAAGAGGAGGATGTGAACAGGTTCAGGAAATCCATTCCAGAGATGGTAGATGGGAGATAGAAAAACATAGAAGCCAAAGAGAGCAGAATACGCTTAGGAAAAAGATAGCAATCCAGTTTTACTAAGGAGTTGTGTAGAATAAAGTTGTAAAAGAGATAATACAGTCAAGATTGTGGAAGTTACTGTATGGCAGACTAGGCTGTTTACATTTAATCCTGTAGGTAATGACTAGCCATTGGAGGTTTTTGAGTAGGAAAGTTGCATCATTATATCTGTAAATTGGTAACTGTGTTAAATATGGACTCCAAAATGGAGAGTTTGGTGGCAGGGATACCAGGTAATTGATAAACATTTAATAACTACCTATTATGTGCCCATCACTGTGCTAAGTTCAGGAGATACAAATATGAAATGCAAAAATGAAAATCATTTCTATGAAGAGAATGTGTACAAAAGGAAATTACAGGGATGAGACAAGGAGATACCTTATGGGCATGGTGGATATGGGCATATGGGCATGGTGGATATGCCAGTGAAATGCTGAATAAGTACTAGTGGAGTAGTCACATAAATGGACGAGCTTATGGTTCTAATTTCTAATCCAAGGGGCAGAGGGTACTGATGAGGTGAAAGTAACAAGGCTAACTGAATCTTGCAATGATGAGAGTTCCCCATTAGGAGTTTATGAGAGGCATGGTGGAGAAGTCAAAGAAGTCCAAAACAAGTGCATCCAGGAGGAATATGGGGAAATGTCTCAGATAGGAGGTCATTTCAATTGTCTTGGAAAGGGGAATAGGGATCTGAATTAGGGTAAGCATATTAGGAATGATGAGGGAAGAGATGTCATCTCAGAGTTTGATTCTTCAACAGAATTCTGTAAATTGTTGGATGTGGAGTGACAATGTGATTCTTTGGTTTCCATCCTATGTGACTGAATAAATGGTTGTGCCAGAAATAAGGAAACTATAGAAGAAGGATTGGGGGGGGGGTAGGGATTTTTTAATTTTATGTTTATTTTTCATTTAGAACATTCATTTCCATAAGATTTTGAGTTACAAATTTTCTCCCTGTCTCTCCCTTACCTACCACCCCAGAACAGTGATCCCACCGAATACCCCCTCCCCCAATCTTCTCTCTCCTATATGGGGAGGGGGGGCGGTGGGGGATGTTTTTAATTCAATTTTGACCAAAAGATCAAAGGACCTTTCAGTCAGCATTTATTAAACATTTACTATGTGTCAGGCTTGGTGCCAACTACTGGGAATAAAAATACAACTAAAAATATAGTTTTTGCCCTCAAGGGATTTACATTCTAATAGGTGAAAACAACACAAAAAAGAAAGCTGAAAAGGGTGTGAGAAGGACATGTTTAAAAAAAAAAAAGCACAGAGTTCAACCTAGAGAAAAATGAATGACGATATGGATGACTTGGGCACCTTCCTGAAATGGAGGTTCTGGGAGGAGTCATTCATTCAGTCTTAGATGCTACATGGGTGGAGGGTACTTCCAATGTGTGAATTCCAGGTCAAGAGTAAGCTTTATAACAGTTAAACCCTTAGAGATCATCTAGTCTGACCCCCCCCAAATAAGAGATGAGGAAACTGAGAAACTTTGAAATATTAAATCATCAAATAAAATCTGAGAATTGGAAAATATCCAAGAGGTTGTCTAGTTCAGCACTTCTTAAACTATGGGTCTGTAATGGTGATGGTAATTTGGAGATCTTTCCTGCCCCTTTATAGGGCTAAAAGAATTTGATGATCTTCCCTGTTTTGAAGATCTTCCCTCTCCTCTAATAGGTTGAATATAACCACATAGAGCTTATGGTGGAAGAAATTTGCTGAAAGGTGGAGCAGAGCCCATAGGAACCTGGAAGTCAGAGCAGTTCGAGCTGGAGGGAGGAGAGAACACACCAGGGAGATAGCTAGTCTTGTGAGTGTTGGCTTGTTGGAAGGCTAAAGGATGGTGTGGCTCTCTGCTGCACTGTTGTATTTTAACTTCTATGTTGCTATGATGTATTTGGTTTCCTGGTGTTGAGATTTGATTTTCTGGTGTCTCAATAAATGTTTGCTTCTGTCTTATATTTGGAGTCTGTTATATTTTGCAATCACAAACTATGCTAGCATAGTTACAGTTGCTATCAGCTCTATGAATATTGCATTGGTGCTACAGGGTCACAGTCCCACATAGTTTCTGAAGGCACAATGACCAAAATTAATTAAAAACCAAATGTGAGATGAACCTGAGGTGATTCTGGCAGTGCTTGCCCATGTTACATCATGCAATTTCACTGCCATCTTGGCTCTGAACACAAACCATGTGCACTTTGCATTGTACATACCCTCAGGCCATATGACACCAATGACTTCTGCCAAAAGGGGAAAAGGAATCTTGAATGAAAAAAGTTTAAGAAGCCCTGATCTAGTTCAAAACATACCTGAACAAGAATTTTGTGTATTAAAGTATATCTGGGACATCCTGATAGAGATGTCCATCCAACAAGTAGTTGGAAGTATAAGGTCAGAGTACAAGAGAAATGTTGGAGCTAAAGCTGAGGGTCATCCATGTAGAGATGATCATTGCAAGCTTAGGAAATGATGATATCTACAGAGGAGAGACTATAGAGTAAGAAGAGAAGAAGACAGATGAGTGATTCATATGGGGTTGCTATATTTAGAAAACAGGAAAAGGAAAAAAAAACATGTTATATGGAGGAGCAGTTACAGAAGTAAGAAAACCAGAATTGACCATCGTCACAGAAATATAAAGAAGACAAAGCAGACAAGGAAGACAATGTCAGTTGCTTCTCAAAAGTGAAGAAAGGTGAGGATTGACACATAAAACAATGATTTTAACAATTAGAAGGTCAATAGGGACCCTTAGAAAATAGTTTTACTTAAGTGTTGGGGATGGAAGCCAGACTCCAAGCACATGGTATTCACTTTTGGCACGGGGCTGGGGTGACAGGAGGATGGTAACAGAGAGTGGGTAGGAGTGTTGTGAGCAGGTGGCATTGTGAGTAGGAAATGCCAGTCAGAATTCCATGGCATTTGCAGGGGATGGGGTGGGGAGGGTGAAGGAAGGGAGTGTACAGAAACAGTTGGGTCTTCTAAAAACACGCTGATCTGTCAATGACAAATGAAATCCTCATGCTTCTGATGTTCTGAGGCATAGGAATTCAATTTGTCTTTATGAGAACAGTTGCATGGAGAAAGACAGGAAGGAACAAAGATAAGATGAGCAGGCAGCCAACCATAGGAATGATCTGTGGGTTTTGGAGACAATAATTGAGGTGGTTTCAGGAAGGCAAGATCCTGACCACTTTCGACTTGTTGGCTTTCTTTAGGTGGAACCATTACTACCTTAAAGATTTCAAGGCTATTCAATCATGCTCTCATTTAGTCAGAATCACCTAAAAGGGAAAGGGAAAAAAAGCTGTCTTCAGCATTGGAACTAATATGTCAAACATTTGGTGCTGATAGCCTATTCTTGGACTCCAAGAGTAGGAGGTACACAGATAACTTACCCTTCTCCTAGGAACTTGTTAAATATCTGATATGTATGATGGAAAACTCAGCCTATTCATCACTCTGTTCCTCTCCTCCCCTATGCACTCACCACCTCTACACACCTCTCTGCTAATATCCTCTGTCTTTCATTACTATTCACAATTAAGAATACAAACTCACATATACTTTTGACCAAATTCATTAATTAATCATTGATTAAGAAGGCAGCTAAGTGGTGAAATAGAGTGCAGGGCCTAGAGTCAGGAAGACTCATATTCCTGAGTTCAAATCTAGACTCAGACATTTGTTAGCTGTGTGACCATAGGAAAGTCACTTAACCTCATTTGCCTCAGTTTCCTCATCTATAAAATGAACTGGAGAAGGACATGGCAGACCATTCCAGTATCATTGCCAAGAAAACCCCAGATGGGACCACAAAGAGTTGTACACAAATGAAATAACTGAACAACAGCAACAAAAAAAAATTTTTTTCTAGCACTGTTTTAAGCACTTGGGATAAAAAGATAAAAAAAAAGAAGAAACAGTCCTTGTCCTCAAGGAGTTTACATTCTACTATATATACTTTTTTCTTTTCTGCACTTTAAGGTTCACAGAGCACTTCCCTCAACACAATCTCAGCAAGTTTAAATGACTTTTTGGGGCTCAAACTGGTTGGTAGTGGCAGAACCGGGACTCAAATCTGAGTCTCGTGAGTCTTAGTCAAGGGTATTGTAAGGCTCAAGTGAGATGATGGGTGTAATGCACTTTTTAAAGCTTAAATCATTATAAGATGCCAGTTATTCTTATTATCAGCCTATAGGTGATGATTTCCTTCCATGAGCCTTTTCCTACTGAGCTCAAGTAATATCTCTAAAGCAATAGAGGGGTGTTTTAGTATGTTTAGCAACCAGACTGGGGTAGGAGGGTGGAAGGGAAGGAGGAGAAAGGAAAAAAATAAATTGTTTAATCCTCATTATTAACACTTTCTTAAATCTAGACAAATGGCAATAAATCAAACCTTGATTTGTGGCAAATGATGATTTCCAAGGTTTATATTCTCTCACTAAGAATTTAACCAAGGGCATTGAGGGGAGGTGCATTGAAAGCTTTGAATTAACTCTGGCCCACCCCTCTTCCATGTCACTTCCAATTGTTCCACCACTTCCATGAAACTTTTCCTTAATGATATACCATAATGGAAGTCCTTTTGGATGAGGGAAGGGTAATAGGTTTTACCAGGACTCTGATCACTATCAATGACTAGAAACCCTGCAATCAGTCGGGAAAGACTTCACCAGGCTCAAGCAAACTTAGAAGCTGAGATTGTAAAAGTTTATTGTTACGCTGTACAGCACAGTAGGCAAGGGTTCTTATGGAACCTGCAAACTTACAGAAATCACGGGTATAGTTTTAAGGAGTCAGGACAGTAAATCAGGTGTCAATTATGCTAACTAGGTGAGTAAGGGTGGGATTAGGGAGGAATTAAGGAGCGGTCAGTGCTTAAAGGAACATGAACTTTTAATATCAACTTGGCAGGCCAGGAGTATTGCCCATAATTCACTGGGAAATAACCCAAGGGGGTCTACCTGAGGTGTGGTTTTAGGCCTGACACGTCACTAAGTCAGCCATCGGTCACGGCCAACTGAGGAGTGCTTAGTCTGCCACCCATCAATGTCATGTTTGACAAGATGGATGGGAACCAAGGCCAACAGAGACTCAGTATGGGTATAATTGGCTAAGGAGTTAACCTATAGATAGGGGATTGAAGGATTCATGGTGCAGCTGGCCACTCTACTAAGGGAGATAACATTTGCCTAAGCTAAAATGTTCATAGATAGTTTAGTGAAGGAGCTTGTTATTGTTCCAAGCAGAGATAAACAGTTCATGAGTTGTTGCTGGGCAGAGTACTGGCAGGGGGGAGGGGCAGGGTTAATGTTCTGAGGCTGGGGAAGCGGGGAAGTGTGATTTTATAGACTGGTTTTACAAATTGATTTTACAGACAGAGATCCCAAAGCACCCCATTTACAACTGATATTACAAACTGATATTACAAACACAGATTGATGTTACAAATGTATATATATATATAATCCCAAGCACCCCATCACTTTGACTCTTCTGAATCTTCATAGCCATGTGTTAGTATTTCTCTAATGTCACTCCCACTTCCTGCTCTAAATAGCTTAATGCTTTGCATTCCTCCCTGCTAAATTGTAGCTTCTCTGAGGGCCTTTGTCTTAACCATTTGCATCACCTGTAGCACCATGCACATGTTATGACCTCCACAAATATTTGCCAAATGAATTTCCTTGATGTTAATACTCACTCAGCAAAACTAGATTATGGGGACTTTGAATGAGAAGAAAATTCCTACTAAACTTTCCTCAAAAACAAGGTCACGATTTCCCCTTTCCCACCACCAAACCACAAACTAACAAATTAATAAGTACACATAGAAATTCACAGTTGGACAAAAGTGACTGTTGGGGGAGATGGGAAGCCAAGGGAGCTAAGTTTCAGTAAAAAAAATAGTATTTTAGTAGTTATAACAAATGAATTAATAATTCAGAATCAATCAATAAACATTTTATTAAGTATTGACAGTAATAGGCAAAGCAAGGTGTTGGTAGTAAGTTGTAAGTCAGGACTAAAATCCAGACTGTCTTTCCTGGCAAGGGAAATGGTGTAGCCAAAAAGCAGGGCTGGATTTGGAGGTAGAGGATCTGGATTTGAATACTTGCTCATTATTTTCTTCATATCTAATACTGTCTAAATCATACAGTTTCTCTGGGCTTCAGTTTTCTCATGTATAAAATAAGTAGGTCAAACTAGGTGGACTCTTAAATTCTCCCTCAAACTCAAAATCTATGATTTTATGATTGTGTGCCAATGGCTAGGGATACGACAGCAGAAATCAAATGTAACCTTGTCCCAGAAGAGTTTCCATATTATTTGGGGAAACAATATGTAAATATACAGAAATCCAAAATATATACCAAGTAAGTGCAAAATAATTTGTGGATTGGTGGCTTATGAAAGTCCTCATAGATATGGTTGCTCTTGAGTTGGATGCAGAATTGAACTGAAGACTGTAAGATTGGGTGATATTGTGAGAAATGATTATTTCTCTCTTGTATTAACAACTAATTACTGCATTAGAACCAAGGTTTCCCCCCTTTTTTCCAATATTGGAAATCTTTCTAAAAGACATACCCACAGCCATGATGGTTGAGATTCAATCAAAGACAGTAAAAGAAGTTCTAAGTTTGTGTTAATCTGTGCATTCCTGCTTATTGTGTTTGCTCAGACAGGTCTGGGAAAATATGAGTTCTCCCTTTTGTCAGGTGATATGGAAATTGAAAAGTCTCCTAGACTGAGATTTGAGTCATCCAAGTCATGTACTTCAAGACCCTCATTGTAATATAGTCCAGTCTCTCCTCATAATATTCATTTGTCATTAATTGATCAGTCAAAGTTAATTGCCACTCTCAGGAATGGCTGCTCTTCCAAGAGTATATAAACTGTGAACCCACCACTATGAAGGGTCTTTGGTCTAAGAGACATGGCCAAGTGACCATCCTTTTATTAATAAACATGCTGACCTAATTAATAAAATGATTAAATTACCCAGAAATTAGGTCTCTCAAAACTTTTTAAACACTCCAATATAAAGTATAAGGAACTCAAACTATGCTGTAATGAGTGAGCAATAGTTTGGCTACTGAAAGAGCATCCTTTGCTAATCAAGAATCTCTAACTACATCCTGCAGCCCTTGACAGAGCAGCCTCCAGACAACTTGGGCATCAGGAATATTAAGAGCATCTCTTTCTGTTCTGTGCTTTGTGGGCGACTCCTGGGAATAAAGTGTAGAGAACTGTGACGTGGTCTGTGTTGGGATTTCTTTAAGCAGACTGTAACGAGGTGTTTTCCTATTCATCTGGTGTTTGCTCAGCAATATATGTTCCCATGCAATGGTGGTTTTAAAATATATTGTTCTTCTGTGGGCTACACAATAATTATATTTCATAATTTGAAATAATTGACTCTTTGAGGCAGCAGTGGTGATTAGGGAAAAACTTCAGATAGGATTTAAATTAAAATGAAAAGGCAACTGGCGAATGCTTTTGACTTTGTATGACTAACTTTAGCTGCATATTTTCTGGGGATACTCATCTGCATGTACAACCGTTTTTCTTCCTGTTGTTGTTTAGTCATGTTAGTCATGTTTGACTCTTTATGACCCCATTTCGGGTTTTCTTGGTAGACACACTGGAGTAGTTTGTCATTTCCTTCAGCTTATTTTATAAATGAGGAAACTGAGGCAAACAGGGTTAAGTGACTTGCCTAGGGCCACACAGCTAGTAAGTATCTAAGGCCATATTTGAATTCAATTCTTCCTGACTTCACATTCAACACTCTGTCCAATGTACCACCTAGGATATGTTTTGTCTCAGTCCTGTGATTCCAAATAAGCACCATATTTGTACACCAAATACTACAATTTGTTGATGTATTTTTTTTAAATAAGTAACAGGATTGTTTTTTTGGTGGGGTGGGGAGGTGGAAAGAAATATTAGCAACTAAAAAACAACTCCATTTTTCATCAATAGAATGCATGCTCTGTATAACTTATAACTGGTTGTTTACTGTCTCAGGGAGGAGAAGAGGAAGAAGGAAGGGATAGAATGTGTAGCTCAAACTTAAAAAAAAGCAAATGTCAAAAAATAGTTTTAACATGTAATTGGGGAAAAAATAAAATTAAATAATAGAACATATGCTATTAAAGGATTAGTTGAAGAAATTGAGGATTTTAGCCTATAGAAAAAAAAATTAGGACATTTTAGCTGTCTTAAATTATTTGAAGGGCTATTACCTGAAATAAATTAGACTTGTTTTGCTTGCCTCCAGAGGGCAAACAATGGGTAGAATTTCAGAGGCAAATTAAGTTTGATACAAGAAAAGAAGAAAATAACTTGCTATGAACGCTAAGCTATTTCAAAGTAATAAAGAGTATCTTAGGAGATAGCAGGTCCACCTTGCCTGCAAGTCTTCAAGAAAAGGTTGAATAACCACTTGGTTATTTTCAAGGAAGTTTTTGTTCAGGCATGAGTTTGATCACAAATCCATTCCAACTCAGATTCTGAAGTTCTCTGTTCTTATGTGCATTTTAGTTGTATAATTAGAAAAACTAGCTATAATAAGGAACTCCAGACTAACAGAATGCACTTAGATGTTCAAGAACAACCCTTCTCTTCTTCATTTTCCACAAACTACCTTGACAAGTGTCCTAATCTCTCTGGGCTAATCTCTCCTAATCTCTTTTATCTCTCCTCCACTAGAAACTGAAGGGATTAAATTAGATCATCTCTGAGGGCCTTAATATTTCTATTAAACTATTATCTTTCCATGGGTCCCATTCACAGATCACATCATCCATTGTCATATTGCTTTGCATTCTGAGATTGATGGTGTAAAGCCTCAGGGTTTGGTTATTTTCTTCTACAATCTATCAACTGTAGCAAAACATTGTTAATTAATATAGCTGCCATAGCATTTTCTGGGTAAACTGGTGGTAATGTGAAGTTCAAAGTTTAGTATGTAGGTGAAGTAACACTTGATATTTTTATAAGGAAGCCCAGAGTAAATCCTCTTCTATGATATGGTAGGAGGGGAGATGATGACTGTTTTGTTCATGGAGGGGGGAAGGTAAGGCAATTGGGGTTAAGTGACTTGCCCAAGGTCACACAGCTTGTAAATGTCAAGTGTCTGAGGCTGGATTTGAAATCAGTTTCTCCTGACTCCAGGGCCAGTACTCTATTCATTGCACCACCTAGCTGCCCCAAGATGATGATTTTTACAAATTTCCTCAGCAGCCAGTGAAACCTAAATGCTCTATGATATGTAAAAATCAAGATCATAATTTACACAGAGATGTGGAATAAACAAAATGTAGCCTTAGAGGAAGTTAATAATCTGCTTTTCTTTGCTCCTCCACTTGTTTATAACCTTTTTTCCTCTCATTAAATAATCATTTTAGTTCAATTACATATTTAATATAACCATTAGACAATTTGGTTTGTTCATCCTGGTTATTATTAACAGCCTATTAACACTAATCTCCCAAGGCGGTTTTCTGTTTACCCAACAATAACTATATTTCACTTGAACCGTCAGTTGCACTGATCTAAAACCTGAAACTTTTAGTCTTTTTTCAGCTTTGGCTGGACATTGAGCTAGGTAAACAGAGATTTTATTTATTGCTCTATTTGCCATTCGTTTCACCACTCAAATAGTTACTGCCTCTGGCGTTGACATTTTAGAAAGAGAAATGGATTTTATTTCTCTTCAAGTCCATTTTATAAATCCTGGAAAGCTCTGACCTCTACCCTTAATAGTTTGATTTTTGTCCCAGTTAAATAACATGTGATTTTTGTTTTGTTTGACTCAGAGAAAAAATATTGAGACGTCTTTTATCTATAATATTTCCTGTCTTGTATATACTGATTGGCTTCACGCAGATTTCTCTCTCTCTCTCTCTCTCTCTCTCTCTCTCTTTCTTTCTCTGTCTCTCATTCCTGTGTATGCACACATGAATGATATAAATAGATCTGTTCAGAGTTCATACAGATAATTTTTCTCCTTTTGAAAGCAGGAACTGTGGCTTCTGCAATGGAAGACATTCTATTAGGCAGAGAAGTTTCTATCAAAGTTGTGTGAGATCATTAGAGTGTCAGACTAGTCTTGGCACTGATATGTAAGAAACTTTATATATTCTTCTAAGTATGAACCATATTTACTAAGCACTGACCTCTGGATATAGAAACAGTCTAAGGAGTTTTGGGTTGTTTTTGATCCAGACTTGTTAGTGCAAGGAGCTTGATGGTGCATGTACTCTTTACTGAGCAGAGCAGAACGCCTGATCTTCTATTTGCCGACTGAGAGTTTCCTGGGGCAGTGAGAGAGGTTTAGTGGTTTGTCCAGGGTCATGCAACCAATAAATGTCAGAGGGTATTTCAGGTACCAGAAGAGTAGATAAATGAGAGAAGAAAAAGGGAGAATGGGGGTTGGGGAGAAAAAAATGAGATTTACATAGATAGTGTTATATATGGAGTGAAGGAAAGGTAAAGAGGGGAAGGGAATAGAGCATTTATATAGTGCCTACTATGTGCTGTGCAATGCACTAAGAATTCTCTTTTTCTCTCTTTCTAATATGTGTCTACATTTATGTATATTTATGCATGTACATATATGTGTGTGTACACACACAAATCTCATTTGATTCTCAGAAAAATCCTGGCACATAGATGCTATTATTAACCAAAGTTAAAAGTTGAGGAAACTGAGACAATCTCTGTCTGTCTCTGCCTCTCTCTCTCTCTCTCTCTCTCTCTCTCTCTCTCTCTCTCTCTCACACACACACACACACACACACACACACACACACACACACTTAACCCAGTTCTAAGTAAAATATTATTTATCACTTTCTGCAATGCAGAGACTAGATGTTTTCCAAACAATATTCCAAGACAAAAGCAAGGTGCCACTCTTCCCACATGTTTATAGTGGGTCCCAGGGCTGGGACTTCAATAGTTTTGCCCCTGTCCTCAAACTTCAAAACTAACCCTCCAAAGGATTATGTGTAATTTAGGAAACACTGGCCAAAAATTGTCCTTGTTTTCACTGAACTTTGCTTAAATGAGTTTTACTGATAATTTGAGAATGGACTTCTTTCTAGCAATTATGCAAACTATGGAATTTGTAGGGATTAAGTAAAAGAATCTTTAAATCTAATTGTTAATATCTTTGCTGTTTTTCAGTCATGTCTGACTCTTTGTAACCCCATTTGGAGTTTTCCTGGCCAATATTGGAGTGGTTTGCTCTTTCCTTCTCTAGCTCATTTTACAGATGAGGACACTGAGACAAACCAGGCTAAGCAACTTGTCCAGGGTCACACAACTAGTAAGTGTCTAAGATCAGATTTGAACTCAGGAAGATGAGTCTTCCTGACTCCAGGCCAAACACTCTATCCTTTGTAGCAAGTAGCTGCCTGACATTTTTGTATGCATGTGTATGTTTGGGAAGCCCTTTCCCCCAACAAAGATGAAGCTGGTTTCTAAAAACCAAGGAAGTGGTGCCAAAAATATGTCAGCCCCGGGGGCTAAAACAAATAAGCTGGTTGTTTTTCAGCTACCTGAGACCTTCAGGCCATATTGATGTGGATTCCTACTTATTTAAGGGTATTAAAAAACAAAGTGGCATCCAGGCCACTCAAATTTGGTGGATATACTGAGGTCAGTCTAAATACCACACCTTACCATATCTGACCAGAGGAAGTTCCATTTGGAGATGAGAAAGCCCCACATTTAACTGATCTGAGTACTGTAACTTTATTGACTATCTAGGCAATGGTTAAATAAACCTCCATTTATTTAACTGTCACATCATATATAAGTGTCTCATTTCATTCCCTTGTTGAAATTAAACTACCAGGGTACCATCCTGAGTTAGGTTCAGCTTATTACAGAAGCATATGAGTAGAGGAAAGGACCATAGAGAAGACATTTGATACTGAGGATAAGCATGAAAAATCTATCAGACACCAGCACAACATTATGAATATTTTTGCAGTTAATAAGGTTTAGCAGCAATAACAAATTAATAAAATATTTATTTTCTGTGCACCTACTATATGAAACTTCAGCACCTACAGCAGAACTATGGGGTGATTTCTATCCTCAGAAAATTTGCTGGGAGTAGAAATAAAAATTTGGAGGGAACCTCATATAAATTTCTTCAAGATTACAATATTTTGAGCTTTACTTCTTACATTTTAAGGAAATACACATTTTTGCCAGTATAATTTTCAACCTCATAAGACATACATAGACTTTTTTTGCCATAAAATAAAATTCAAGACTTACAATCATATCCTTGACCTCACCTTAATAGTTCCCATGATTATTTTTTGCCTTATAAAACTGAGCATGATATATGTGGGAGGAGTGCCACCTGTTTTATGTAGGTTAGGCTCATTCTTTAAGCAGGCATCAATGTTCCTTGACTTTTGTGAAGCACAAAAAAATGGTCCTGCCTATGGAGATTTAATTTTGAAGGTTCTAGGGAAATTCTCATTGGGCTGTGATAACGGCTTTCTGATCCAGAGCAGCTAGCTACTGTGGTAAATGTAATAGAAAGGTATATAGTTATTTTGTCTAAATAAGTATCCATTTTAACTATAGGAGTTAAATCATTTATATATTTTGTCACCAATAAAGTTGTTTTATTGCACTTTTGGTTCACAAATGTCTCACTGCAATTTCACCCTGGGCTTGACCTCCTAGATTGGTATAAAAGAACTACAGTTACCCCTTCCACATCATGAGGGTGGAGGTGTGTAATGCCAATGTAATATTTACAATGCCCATGATCACTATAAATATACCTTCATAGTGCTCGATCACAAAATATAACAGACTCTCCATACAGAAGACAGAAGCAAAACATTTATTCTGACACTAGAAAACCAAATCCCAAAACCAGTAAGCTGATTCCACATAGTAGCAAAGAAGTTAATAAGCCACAACAGCACAGAGAGCCAACAGCATCTTTTAGCCTTTCCACAAACCAACACAAGACCAATATTTACTCACAAACCTGTCTGCCTGGGAATTGTGCCCTCTTCCCAACCATCTAATATAGCTCTGACTCCCAGCTTCCTGTATACTCTGTCCCACACTTCAGCAACTCCTCCTACCACAGGTTCCATATGATTACATTCATGGGGCAGAGTTTATTTTCAAAGCAAGGAAGGTCTTCAAATTCCCTCAGGCTTATTAAGGGGCAGGGAAGATCTTCAAATTCCCTTACTATTACAAGGGGTGTTAGGGACTCAATGTCCCTGCAATCCATAAAATCCACATAAAATTTTTGACCCTCCCTTTGTACTAGAGAAATCAGATTTTTTGTCTTTTTCTTTTATGGGGTGTTTACATTAACTTATAAATTTAGGTTAAATATTTGATCATAGGTTTTATGTCATCTCCTGTTCTTCATGTGTTGTTTGTGGTTTCTGGAAAACTCCCCTCAAAATCCCATTTAATTTCTTATACTAGCTCACCATATATTGAAACCACAATGGGAAAAGTCACCATATGGAAGGCATAACTGTAATTTCAAAGACATCTAGTGATACTTTGGATAGAAAGAACACTGGATCTGGAGTCAGGAATATCTGGGTTCAAATTCTGCCTCAGATGCTTACTAGTTATTTGATCCTAAACCTAGACAAATCACAACCCCTGTTTGCTTCAGTTTCTTTATCTGTAAAATGGAGATAATGATAGCACCTACCTTCTAGTGTGGTTGTGGACACAAAATGAGTTAATATTTGTAAAGCACTTTGAGAACCTTAAAGGGCTCCATAAATGCTCGATAACTATGAAAAGGTCACTGTATTTTCTCTGACTTTTTAAACCCATCTTTGCTTATGACTTTGCTCAACTGAGATTACCAGACAATGGCAGGTGGCTGCATGGATCAGTCTGTCTCTTAAGGAGGTTTCTTTGAGTCATCTTTTTTTTCTTTCAAACATCATAGCCTATTTTTAAAACTATCAAAATACTTTTTGAACATATGTACAGTATTTTCCTGAAAAAGCTACTCAGACAAGGGTCAGAATATCTCTCTCAAACTGGAGTTAGTAAAGAGAGGCTTCTGTAGGATGAGGAATACAGTGTTCATCTCTCAGAAAAAAATAATGCTTTAACCAAATCGAATGTCTCAGACATCACCTGAGAACCAGCTTTGGAAGTCACCTGAATTGTATGTTTTTAAAAAAAGTATTTCTACTTTTCCTCTTTGCTTTGTTAGCTCTTAACACTACACCCACTCAGCACTAATTATAAATTTTGCTCTGGTTTAATTTATCTAAAAATTCTGTAATGTGTAATACTATAGTCACACACTATTGGAAAGCTTGGGGAGGTGGGGGTGAGGGGGCTATATATAAGTTGGAGCATCACTGCCTCCACTGACGTGTTGACTCAGAAATAAAACTCCTAAAATGTATTTTCTTCTCTTAAATGAACTATGTTATTTTTGTTTAGGAAAAAAATGAAAAAATGGAATTGATAATGGTGGGCATTTTCATTGTTAAAAATATTCAACATTAAAAAATCTAGCAAAATTATGCCTTTTGATAATGCCCCAATAATTACCTTTTAATGCTATGCATACATGGCATATGGACAGCAGAAAATTACTGGTAATTTGTAATAGGGGAGAGTCAGAACGGCTGTGACATGAGATGGTGTATGTCTTTCAGTGTGGCTGCAACTAATTGCATGCTAAGCTCTAACATTTATTTTCATTGTTCTCTAGGTGAGAAGCTCCTGTGTCAGTTCTCTGATGGAAATACTTGCTTAGAAATCATTTCCCAAATTCTATCTTATTTTATTCATAGGAAAGACAATGTTGTCTAGTCTTGATCTTTATTACTTTCTTAATTGAACTAACCCATCTTTCTATGATAATGTAATCACACCTCAGTTCAGTGTAAATTTCAACAGGGCCACTGATTTGATCATTTTTTTTTCCTTCTTCTTGACTGTCAGTTATATAGTAGCAAATTAGAATTATTTAGGGATGAAAAATGGTTTAATTAGATTGACCTATATTGTTTGGCTCATTGCTCTTCCCACCCTGTGTTCTAAGTGGTATATGGAGCCCCCTCATTGTGCTGATTTTAACTATTATACTTAGTTAATGTTTTGTGCCTACATAGACATTAGCTCTCTTTAAAAAAAATAAAAACTGTTTCAATAAGTTTTGCTCATCTATCTATCTATCTATCTATCTGTCTATCAGTGGTCATCTATATCTACCAACTCCAAATAAAAAGGAAGGAGGGAGGGAAAGGAAAAGAAAGGAAAAAAAAAAAAAGGAAGGAAGGAAGGAAGGAAGGAAGGAAGGAAGGAAGGAAGGAAGGAAGGAAGGAAGGAAGGAAAGAAAAGATGCTGCAGGTGGTCCTGGAGTTAAGAAGACCTGAGTTCAAATCTAGCCCCAGATTCAAACTAGTTTTGTAACTCCTGGGCAAGTCACTCAAATTCTGTTTGTCTCCTTTTCAGCAGCTTTGATATGGGGATGATAATAGCACTACCTCACAAGGTTTTTGTCAGATAACATTTGTTTAAAAAACAAAGCAAAACACTTAGCACAGTGCCTGGCACATAGTACATGCTTTATAAATGCTTATTTCCTTCTCCTTTCCCCTTCTCCAAATAATAATTTTTAAAGGCCTGTGCTGGGGCATTGTGCTAAATATATTCTAAATATTATCTCAATGGATTTTCACAACAATCCTTGGGGCAAATACAGGCAACAATTATGGAAGCTTAGACCAAAGGAAGAAGAAAAACGATTATACTGGTAGTTCTGAATACTCATATTTTGGGAGTAAAATTTGGTGTGTGTGTGTGTGTGTGTGTGTGTGTGTGTGTGTATACACAGAGAGAGACATGTATATATATATACACACATATGTGTACATATATTTACACATTTGGGAGTAAAATTTGGTGTGTATATATGTATGTATGTATATATATACGCGCGCACACACACACACACACACACATATTCAGTCAGGACTGAGAGAGAATGTTAGAATTTTGCAATGATTGAGGAGTAAAGGAGAGGAAATAAAATCTGAAGGTGAGAAGATAGGGTATTCCTACTTTTGTTTTTCAACCATCATTAAGGATCGCTATGGTTAAATAAGAGAAAGACGTGGGTTTGCATTTCCTTTCTAGGGAAAATCACCTGACCTCTTGGACCCTCCACTTGTGCATATATAATAGGGTTATTATACCTGTCCTACCTAACTGTCAAGATTATAATGAAGATCATGTGTGATATTTTCTGTGAAATCCTTTGGAAATTTTAAAATGCTATATAACAACTATCCTCCTCCTCTTCTTCTTTCTCTTCCTCCTCTTCCTCTTCTCCCTCTTTCTTCTCCTTTTCCTCTTCCTTCTCCTTTAATTAAGGATCAACTTAAATGTCACCTCATACATATATAGTTTTTCCCAATGTCTTCAGTTGCTAATGAATTTTTCTTCTTTAGACTTCACATGCACCTTTGAACAATTCTAACACTCTTATTTTGTATTAAATCAATTAATCAGTATGTATTTATTGGGCATTCCTTATGTGCTAAGCAGCTTGTTAAGTTCATAAAAAAAAAAGGCAACAACAAAAAAACTCCTAGAGTTTTTTTGAGGCCAACTTCCTTCCCTCAAAAGGCTTATATTCTAATGGGGAGAGACAACATGTGCACAAAGAGGTGTATTCATTGGATACATAGAGTTAGTGGAAAGTAATCTCAGAGGGAGAGTTACTACTAATTGGATGAATTGACAAAAACCTTTTATAGAAGGTAGCAGTTAAAATAGGGAATTAAAGAAGTCAGGGACCCTAAGACCAGAAGTGAGGAGAAAGTGCATTCTAAGCAAGGGAGAAAGCCAGTGGAAATTCATGAATGTGGAACATGGATGTGGAAAATGGTGCTTCATATATAAGGAGGGCAAGTCAGCCAGAGTGACTGTGTTTCTAATGTGTATAAAGGGCACTAATATATAAGAAAACTAGACAGGTAAGAAGGGACCAGGTTGTTAAATGGTTTTAAATCACAGGAGACATCATATTTGATCTTGGAAGTGATAGGAAGTTACTGGTATTTCTTGAGTATTTCCGCCCTTCAGGAAAATTCTTTTGTTAATGGTGTGGAGGATGACTTGGAGAGCAGAAAGGCTTAAGACAAAGAGGCTTATTAGGAGACTACTGTACAGAATAGGTAGGAGGTGATAAGGACCTAAAAGAGTGGTAGATGGGTAAGTGATTAGAAGAGGAGGTATACTTTGAAAGATGTTGTAGAGAAAGAATATTTGGGAACTGATTTATCAATGTATGCTGTGCGTGGTGGTTTATTAATGAATGTGGGATTGAATTAAGTACAAGTAAATATATTTCAAAATTAGATTGGCTTACTTTTTTTATGGAGGAGGAATGCAAGCCCTAGAGCCATTCTTTGTTCTCTCTCTCTCTCTCTCTCTCTCTCTCTCTCTCTCTCTCTCTCTCACTGGGTCTCTGTCTCTCTCCCCCTCTCCTTCTCTCTTCTCCTCTCCCCTCCTCTCCCCCCTCTCTTTCTCTCTCTCCTCTCTCTCCTTTCTCTCTCTTTCTATCTCTCCCTATATACATGGGCATATATACATATACATACATAGTATATGTGTGTGTATATATATATGTATATGTGTATATATATAGATAGATAGATAGATAGATAGATTTGCTAAATAAGGAATGTTCAAGAATTTGTCATCCACAAAACCTCAAGTTAGTAAAGATCTGATTGTGAATTTCTGTTAAGAATTCCAAGATTTCCATTCGATTCACAATCTTCTCATAATAATATTAGCAATCATGAAACCTCTATCTTTAGGACGAAACTTGAGTCTTTCAGGTCTTGGTTTGTGAATGGGAGTGTAAATGAAAATAAATGTGTGTGTGTATATATATATATATATATATATATATATATATATATATATATGTGTGTGTGTGTGTGTGTGTGTGTGTGTGTGTGTGTGTGTGTGTGTGTGTGTATAGATATATACTCACACATACACACACACACACACATATATATACATATATATTTAAGACTTTGTGTTAATTAGTATTATATTAGTTGGTCTGTTAGCCATTTATTATCTATTATATTCCTTGCTTTTCTGGGCATCTTGCACTGAATACATAGAGGACATATGAAAAAAATAGAATAATAGAAAATAAATTTACTTAAAAGATTGATCTTTGCTTTTTATATTCATGAAATAGAGTTGGGTATATAATTCTTTTTTTAAAAAATAAATAAATAGCATGGCTGCCTCTATTCATTGTGATATACTCTAATTTAAAAAAATCTGTTGATGTATTTATACAGTCTCAAATGATATGGATTTAAAGTTTTGGAAAATGTAAAAAGATCACTCTTTAAAAAGAACTTCAACTTTCTGGATTTAGCTGGCACTTGCTGCTCTCCTCTATGCTACCCACTATATGGATGTATTTTCTATTTGTGCTCATCATTGTAGCTCAGGGACCTTTTGAATATACTCATTAGATTCCCCTGCTTATTGAATCTTCATGTCTCTCAAACAGTATTATGCCACCTAAGAATTGCAAAAATGTGAAAAGATCTTTTGATATTTTTAAGATTCATGCTTTCTTTAATGCCTTGAGATATACTGCAATGGAGGGATTCTGTGTTGAAGTAATTCTAGAAATCATGTTCATTCATGTTAAATATATGAATTGCCTCATTTAAAATTGTTTTTAGGGAGCTACTTCTATCTGTCTGATAGAGAATGAAAAATGACATGAAATTCCATGATGGGAAAATTCAGGGAGATAAGCATCTCTCAGAAAAGTAGCATGCCATGTCTATAAATAGCAAGAAACTGATTTGTAGTAGTCATGAATTTCCTAAACTATCACCAGCATGAGGCAAACAGCACTTTGTCTCAGGGTGCTGTAATGCTGGGGGTGGAGAGAGACATATATCTTTTCCACAGTGATTGCCATACCCACACCTTGCCTTTTAGGCCTCTGCTTTTCCATGATACTCCTCCTCTAATTGCCACCCCTACAGTCCCATCTCCTCTTACTGCTATTATGGGGCCCATTTTCCTCTCCAACTCTTATGAGATTTAAGGACAGGACCTCCTCTTCTCCCAGTGCAAATGCACTCGCAGTCAGATTATTCTCTGTGCTGATGGATTCCACCTAAACCCATTCAACTGTTTTTGCTCTCAGTGAAAAAAAAATCCTACTTATAGCTCTGGGAATTCTACCTCATTGACTGGCCACAAGAGTCAGTGATGCGGAAGTAGAGTAAGAGAAATTATGAACTTGTCCTGAACAATATGCTTCCACAGAACTGAAGTACTGTATCTGGAAAAGAAAAGAGAAATTATTGCTATCCATGCTCATAAGGATATTTAGGGATTAGCATCATACTTCTAATCAGAAAGCTTCCTACTAATCCTAATTTTTTAAATACAGGTTTTGGTTCATTACTCAGTTGGACAAATCATGGTAACATGCCCATTTATCACACACAGGTCAAACTCCATCTGTGGCCAATTTTGTAGAATCAGAAAAAGTTAGAAGTTTAACAAACCCAAGAGAATGAATGACTAATGTAACCTCTTAATTTAATGATTTTTTTAAAAGTGAGGATCAAAAAGTTATAATTATCTTACATGTATATACGTCATTACTACATACAAAATTTCTCTCATATTCCCCCCCATAAAATGAATAACATAAGCATTGTTATTACTATTTCATATATGAGGGCATGGTCTCAAAGAGGTTGAGTGGCTTGTCCTGTGGAATTCAATTTCCCCCTAGATCAGGGATGGCAAATCTGCAGCCATTTGTTCTATGAAGTTTGGATTCAGTCAAAGGGCTACACTTGAGGACCTAGAGGGCCACATGTGACCTCAAGACCATGGCTTCCCCTCCCCTGCCTTAGATCATTTAGCTACTAAGGAGTCAAAAGCATATTTTCTGAGTCCAAAGTCAATGTTATTTGCACTATTCTACATTGTCTCAGATCAAGTGATTATTCCCAAGTTCACATCATATGATAAGTAGCAAAGCTAGAAAAAAGACAGAAATGTCTTGATTCCTAGTTCAAAAACACTGACTCTAGGGTCCAGTGTTGAGATCCCACCTCTGATGTTTACTGCCTTGGGCATCTTTAAGCTTTAGTTCCACCATCCATAAAATGAAAGGTAGAATTAGATCATCTCTAAGGTCCCAAGCATCCACTATATACCCCATTTGAGATGATGAGAATTCAAAAGACACATTGGTCTGGCACATCTTTGATCACAGGATCATAGATTTTGATCAAGAAAGAAACTTATTTTTCAGGCTGGTGTGACTCTTCATGGTTCCATTTGGGGGTTTCTTGGCAAAGATACTGGAGTGGTTTGCCACATCCTTCCCCAGGTCATTTTACAGATGAGGAAACTGAGGCAAAAAGGGTTAAGTGCCTTGGCCAGGGTCACACATATAATAAGTGTCTGAGATAAAATTTAAATTCAGGTCATCCCTAACTCCAGACCTGGTGCTCTATTTACTCTGCCACCCAACTGCCCTGAAAGAAATTTAGAGGCCATCTATCCTAACCCTCTCATTTTACAAAGAGAAAAAGGGAGGGGTGTGTGTGTGTGTGTGTGTGTAGTCAATAAGCAGTTTCAAGTTCTTGTTATATGCTGGGAATTGTGGTAAGCTATCACCGAGGATATGAAAAAAGACAAAAGATAGTCATTAAATGGCTTTCCCAAGATCACAGAGGTAGTGAGCAACTTAACTAGAATTTGAACTCAGGTCATCAGTCTCCAAATTCAAAACTCATTCCACACTCTGCCTACTTTAGCTCAATTCAGAGATACCCAGCTGTGAGAATGCACTAAAAAAAAAGAAGAATCTTTGAAAAGTGTCACCTTTATTTTTAAAATCATTTTATATGCAGGCCAGTACATTAAGATTATAAGAGGAAAAGGAAACCTCAGGATGGAGGAAGAAAATGAGGTAAAGCATGGACTCTATAGCTTATGTTTGCTTTGTGTGAAGAGGAGAGCATTTCTTAGTGCATAAAACTGTCCAATTTCCTCTTTCAGATCTTTTGCTCAATTCTAACTGAAGGGATTTCTGAGAAAAGAAAGATTTCTCTCTATGCTGGCTTGGCATTTTTGCTTAAGATATTTGCTGTTTGTTGGGACTGTTGGGACCCTAAACAAGTCACTTAACCTGTTATTGTTGTTACAGTCACTGAACTCCATTTCCTCATTTCTAAAACGAAGGGGAATCTACTGGATGGTCTTCAAGCTCCTTTTTACCTCTTACTCTAAGATCCTATGGTATAATCCAAACTATTCAAGTGGTTCTTTGCTGGCTTGCTCTGAGTAGACTAGAAAGTAGGGGAAAGAGCTTTTTTAAAATTTGTTATTAACAATGCCTGTCTTATAATTATTAAAACAGCATTTTTATCAAGACATTGAAAATCTATTCTGATTAGCTCATCATGTTGGAAATATATATAAGATTTTGAGAATTAAGAAATTTTAACTGAATAGGTTATTTTCTCTAAGGTTATGGTCCCAAGGATCTTGTTATTTCTTGTTATAGCAAGAGTCACTTCAGTTGCATGGTTTAAGAATATTAACCTTGATCCAAAGGTGTGAAGTTTATTGCATTATAAATTTAAAAATTTCTCAAGGAAACAATTTTCCAGACATAGTTAGGGTCAGAATGCTTTTGTTCATCTCGGGGGCTCATGTCACCTTCTGATATGATCTCATATAATTTTTTTAGGGAATTATTGACTGATATTGTAGACTTTTCCTTCTGAGATGGGAATATGTGTATTGTCCGTATAGTCTTCCACACCTGGGCATACTGGTTTGTTCTGTCTCAAACCACTTTTTTTCTCTCTTGTAGAAATACCCAAGTAACATCCATCATATCTATAATATTTTCCCTTCCCTCACCCCCCACATAAAACTTTTGAAAAAAGAACATTTTGACCACAAATGTTCCTGATTAATGGAAAGGTGCTAACACTAATATGAGAAGAGAATTATTGGCTGCCAATTCAGAGAAAAGTCTGTTAAGGCATTCAATAATATCCCCAAAAGATTTATATGAAGATCATCTTGGAGAATAAGACAGGAATTCCTAAGATGAAATGAAATACTCTAATAGCAGCTAAATATTTTTGAAAAAAAAGTCTTATTGTTAAATTCCTTCATTTGTGATATGATAAATTATATACATATGCATATAATATAAGCTATATTTACAATGCACATATACAATAAAATACATATGTATATATTGATGTAAAATCACATTGCCTTTCTCTTTATGATATATGTATTTGTGCGTATATATACATATGTGTATGTATAGTTTTGTATGTATATAGAAAAGCAGGATACTGCATATGTTATATGTAATAGCATTTACATATATACATATACATGCATATATACATATACATGCATATATACATATATGTGCATAAATACATATATCTATATGTAATCATATAGTCATAGAGAGCTATTTAATCTTTCAGTGTTCTAGGTAATTCTTTAAGACTATTCTTCCAGACCAAATTGGTTCCACACCTGGTCTTCACACTAACACTTCACATTATTGTCCAGATACTGCTACAACCTTGCTTAGATCAAATTGTTCAGACCTGACTGAACCTGCACTTAGCAGAAAAAGAGTGAAAAAATTAGAGCTGAAGGTACAAAATCGAAAAGTATAACTAGAGTTGTAATGACTCAACAAAAATAAATGTAGTGTAAATCCAGGCCTACCTGGTTATGCCATGTCCTTCTCTAGGTCATTCTACAGATAAGGAAACTGAGGCAAACAGGGTTAAATGCTTTGGCCAGGGTCACACAACTAGCAAGTGTCTGAGGTAAAATTTGAACTCAGGTCTTCCCTGACTCCAGACCTGGTGCTCTATCTACCTGTAATGATGGAGTTTCCTTATCTGGAGTATCCTATACCAGTGAAATTACAGGCCCACTTGCTGTCTCTAATTTAAAAATGTTTTTGTTGATAGCTTTTGTTACTATATCACAGTCAGTTCTGAACACATTCAGCCTCTACATCCCTCTGTACCCATCCTTAACCCCACATAGAAACAAAGACAAGATTCTACTCTGAAACAAAGAAAAACACATTTTAAAAAATATTGATATGACCAGACTATGAGACAACCTATTGCTCCATAGCTCCCTGCCAATGCCTAAAAGAGAGCACTTTATTTCATTTTCTGCTTTCTAAGAGGAAGGCTACTTACTACAATTATTCAGAGATCTGTTTCCTTATAATGTTCCTTTCATTGACATTCCTGTAGTCATTCTATATCTTGTTTTTCTGGTTTGATAGTATCTTAATAGTAGAATTGGATCTGTTATACTAAGAGAGTTTTATCAAAATCCTCCGTGGAAGCCATATTTTTTTATCCTTATATAAAATTTTAATAAGGAGAAGGTGTTGAAGAATCCCTTATTACCCTATCTTCAACACCTTCAAAAACACTTCTTTTTTTTTAAATAGATCTGCAAAAAGGAACATGTTTAGCTCTCAGCATTTAGAGGCCTGGATTTACACTACATTTATTTTTGTTGAGGTGATGAATGTGGTCATTACAACTCTAGTCATACTTTTCGATTTTGCACCTTCAGCCCTAATTTTTTCACTCTTTTTCTGCTAAGTGCAGGTTCAGTCAGGTCTGAACAATTTGATCTAAGCAAGTTTGTAGCAGTATCTGGACAATAATGTGAAGTGTGAGTGTGAAGACCGGGTGTTGAACCAATTTGGACTGAAAGAATAGTGTAGGGGTAGACAGAGAAGCAGAATAAATTTGCTTCTAAGCTGGTATCATGGTGATAGCAGGTATTCAGGAAGCAAGTGGGTCATTTTTAGTCAGGGTATGGAGAAATATTGAAGTAGAGAGCAAAGCCAAAGGCCAAGCCAGCAGTATGAAATCAGGTAATTTACTGTAACCAGATTAACTTGTGGGTCAGAGGAAAGAGGCAAGTAGTCTAGGCACCAGACAGAAGTGGTTTCTGGGCCCCTTTGGATGTCTTATTGTGAAAAGTGCTTTAAACCAATCACAGATCATTTTTCACATGGCTAATAATTAAAATCAAGTTAAGAACACTAAATTCTAGAGCATATGAAGATACATTTGTGTAGAACAAATATTAGAGTCTAGGTACTGTCTCCTCATTGTATGTATGAGGGAACATCGTTTTTGAGGGATGAAGAGACTTTGCCCAGAGTCTAGGTAGGCACAATTCATTTTTCACTGCTGCTGCTGGTGGTGGTGGTGGTGGTCCTTCATTCTCAAAGAGGTCCAACATCATCACAAGGTCAATGATGTCTTGATTTGCAGATAACTGAATTTGTGTGAGGCAGAGCTGTGCAAAGTCAGTCAAATTCAAGAATTTCTATAGTGTTCTCAGTATTCTCAGCTTTTCTCTTGCCAGTACTCATGGGTAACATGCACAAACACTCAGACACAACCACTGTGGCCTCCAAAGATCACAAGAAAATTCATTCAATCACCTTAAATCTGCTTCAAAAGGTGACTGCTAACAGAAGAGTGGTTGATAAAAGGAGGAGAGGAAAAAGCATCTTTCAGATACTCTTCAAGTTTACAGTTGCCTGAACACTCTTTACTCTATAACAAATCTCCAATATTTTCATAGAAAATAATTTGTATCTGTAGAATAGTGATGAGCACAATTGGATTTTGAAGTGATTCAAACTGGATTAAATTTCAGTTAATGGAACAACATTAAAAAAATCCTACATAGAATCAGACTTTCTGAGTATTAGTCTAACATCTCTGAGGTAAATTAGAAACATTTAGAACCCTTTCAAGCAGAGAGAAATATTTCAGGAATTATTGATACCCAAGTGACTTAGGATCATAGATCTAGAGCTGAGAAAGCCTTCAGAGACCTTCTAGTCCAGTTTCATCATGGTAACATTGAAGAAATCAAGGGTGAAGGAGGTTAGGAAATCTGCCTGAGATCACAAAGGTGGTACAAGTCAGAGATAGGCTTAGAATCTGGGTTCTCCAATTTGAGAGTGAATGCTCTTTTCACTCAATCATGCTTCATTTCCAAGACACCTTTTGCTATTTGGAACTGAAACCAGTGTAGACATTGCCTACAAAGTCACTGAAATTAAAGGCGTGAAGATCTTCCTTAAGTAAGTCAGTAAAGAAAATATTTATTGGGGGTAGAGCCAAGATGGCTGAGTAAAAGGAGGGACTTACTTGAGCTCTTCCCCAAACCCCTCCACATTCCTGGAAAAAATGACTCTAAACAAATTTTAGAGCAGCAGAACTCACAAAATGACAGAATGAAATGAATTTCCAGCCCAAGACAACCTGGAAGGTTGACAGGAAAGATCTATTGCTCCCAAGTGGGAGAGGAACACAGTCCTCTGTTGGCTGCCTCGACACAGACCAGGCACCAATAAACCTGGAGCAGACTTCAGAGGACTGAATTACTTGCAGCTGTGGCAATTTCCAGACTTCTCAATCCACAAATGCCAAAGACGATTGAGAGGTTCAGTAGGAAAGGTCTGTCTGACCTGGGAGAGAAAAAAGTGTGGTCCAATCCCTGCCCCAGGGCAGTGGCTGCTTTCAGAACTCTGGGGCCACAAATGGTGGGGGAATTGAGCTCTGAGCAGAAGGGGATTGCAGGGATCCCTTTACTAGTGCAGATGCATGATTCTCTTGCTTTGCCCTGCTTGAATCTGGGTTACAGTCATGGGTGGCAGTCCTGGGGCAAGAAGGAATGTTTGTGTGGCAGAGCTTGTGGCAGAGGTGGAGAGGAAATCCTCCTCACAGTTCCAAGGCCAAAAAGAATGCTTGTAGTCACTCACAGACCAGAGCACAGGCCAGGAGAGGAGTAAACACTTCTCCTTTGACCATACAATCTTGGATGAACTGAAAATTTTCAGGTCTCTAGAAGTATTTTTGAAAACATTTGCACAGAACCCCTGAAGATTGGGACAGCACATCTCCCACACTGGAAGCAGAGTCCCACCTTAACAAAGAGTTAAAAAGTCAAGTAAGTGGCTGGGAAAATGAGCAAACAGCAGGACAAAAACCTTCAGACTATAGAATCTTGCTTGGGTGACAGAAAAGATCAAAATGTACAACCAGAAGAAGACAACAAAGTCAAAGCTCCTATATCCAAAGCCTCCAAGAAAAACGTGAATTGGTTGCAGGCCATGGAAGAGCTCAAAAAGGATTTTGAAAATCAAGTAAGAAGTAGAGGAAAAATTGGGAAGACAAATGAGAGTAATGCAAGAAAATCACGAAACATAAGTTAACAGCTTCCTAAAGGAGACCCCCAAAAAATCCTGAAGAAAATAGCACCTTAAAAAATAGACTAACTCAAATGGCGAAAGAGGTCCAAAAAGTCAACAAGGAGTAGAATGCCTTAAAAAGCAAAATTGGCCAAATGGAACAGGAAGTCCAAAAGCTCCCTGAATAAAATAATTCCTCAAAAATTAGTATGGAGCAAATGGAAGCTCATGACTTTATAAGAAATCAAGAAATTATAAAATAGAACCAAAAGAATGAAAAATAGAATACAATGTGAAATATCTCATTGGAAAAAAAAAACAACTGACCTGGAAAATAGATCTAGTAGATATAGTTTAAAAATTATGGAAATCCCTGAAAACCATGATAAAAAAAAAAAAACCAAGACATCATCTTTCAATAAATTATCAAGGAAAACTGCCCTGATATTCTAGAACCAGAGGGTAAAATAAAAATTGAAAGAATTCACTGATCACCTACTAAAAGTGATACCAAAATGAAAACTGCTGGGAAAGTTATAGTCAAATTCCAGAATTCATAGGTCAAAGAGAATGTATTGTAAGCAGCCAGGAAGAAACAATTCAATTATTGTGGAAACACAATCAGAATGACACTAGATTTAGCAGTTTTTACATTAAGGGACTGGAGGGCTTGGAATATGATATTCTGGAGGGCAAAGGAGATAGGATTAAAACCAAAAATCACCTTTGCAGAAAAACTGAGTATAATTCTTCAGGGAAAAAATGGAAATTAAATGAAATAGAGAACTTTTAAGTGTTATTTATGAAAAGACTAGAGTTGAATAGAAAATTTGACTTTCAAATATAAGACTCAAGAGAAGCATGAAAAGGTAAAGAGGAGGGGCGGCTAGATTGCACAGTGAGTAGAGCACAGGCCCTGGAGTCAGAAGGATCTGAGTTCGGATATGGCCTCAGACACAACGCACACACAAACAAAAACCTATCCGAGTGACCTTGGGCAAGTTACTTAACCCCAATTGCCCTGCCAAAAAACAAAAACAACAACAACAGCAACAAAAAAGGTAAAGAGGAAAGCAAAACCATAAGGGATTTATTAAAGTTGAATTGTTTACATTCTTACATGTAAAGATGATATCTATAACTCATGATACCTTTCTCAGTATTAGTATATTTGTAGGGAATGTGTGTGTATGCATTTTTGTATATGTGCATGTACACATACATACATACATATATATATATATGCACACACATTTATATACATATATAGACAGAGGGCACAGAGTGAGTTGAATATGAAGGGATAATATCTAAAAAAATAGAAATAAAATTAAGGGTTGAGAGAGGAATGTACTGGAAAGAGAAAGGGAGATGTGGAATGGGGTAAATTATCTCACATAGAAGAAGCAACAAAAAGCTTTTACAGTGGAGAGGAAGAGGGAGTGAGGTGAGAGGGAATGAGTGAATGTTACTCTCATCAGATGTGGCTTAAGGAGGCAATAATATACACACCGAATTGGGTATGGAAATCTATCTAACCCTACAGGAAAGTAGGAGGGGAAGGGAATGGGGGGCATGAAAGAAGGGAGGGCAGATTGGGGAAGGAGTGTCAAAGGAGAGAATAGAATAAATGGGGGTGGGATAGGATGGAAGGAAATATAGTCTTCCACAATATGACTATTATGAAATGTTTTGTATGACTACACATGTATAACCTATTTCAAATTGCTTGCCTTTTCAGTGAGGGTGGGTGGGGAGGAAGGAAAGGAGAGAATTTGGAACTCAAAGTTTTAAAAACAAATTTTTAGAGCTGTTTTTGCCTGCAATTGGGACTTAAGGTATAAAGGCAATGGAGTATAGAAATCTATCTTGCCCTACAGGAAAATAGAAGGGAATAAGAGAAGGGGCTGCAGTTTGATAGAACAGAGGGCAGACTGGTGGAAGAGGTAAACTGAATGTGTGCCATCTTGGGGTGGGGGAAGGGGAGCAATGGGAAGAAAATTTGGATCTCAAAATCTTGTGGAAGTGAATGTTGAAAACTAAAAATAATTTAATTAATAAAAAGAAAAAAATAAATTTAAAAGATAGTAAAAAATTGGAAAAGGATGTATATGTACAAAATAATATTTATATACCAGTTCTTTTCTGGTGGAAAAGAATTGGAATTTGAGGGATCTCTATCAATTAAGGAATGGCTAAACAAATTATGGCATGTGATTATTATGCAATACTATTGTGTTATAAGAAATGATGAGCCGAATACTTTCAGAAAAACCTAGAAAGTCTCACATGAGCTAATGCAAAGTGAAATGTATTCTGTGTAAAGTAACAGCAATATTGTAAGATGATCAGCTGTGAATGACTTGGCTATTCTCAGAAATGCAGTGATCCAAGACAACTCTGAAGGAATTATGATGAAAAATGCTATCTATCTCCAGAGCAAGAACTGATGGTGTCTGAATACAGATTGAAGCATATTTTTTTTACTTTTTTTGAGGATTTTTTTTCTGGTTTGTCTTTTTTTTTTTCACAGCATGGCTATTAGGGAAATGTTTTGCATTTCTACACATGTATAACCTATATCAAGTTGCTTGCCTTCTAAATGGGAAGGGGGAGTAGAAGGAAATAAGAGAATTTGGAGCTTGAAGTTTTGGAAGTGAATGCTGAAAACATTTTTTTGCATGTAACTGGGGGAAAATTACTAAATAAATTAAAAGAGATGCCCCTCTTCACCCTACCCCCCAATAAAAGAAAAGAAAATATTCATAGAATAAATCAGAGTTCAAAATCTTCCACATATATTGAACCCATTGCTCCATTTGTGTGAGCTAAACCATAGGAAGTCTTTTTTTTGAAACTGCACATTTGATTTCTATCAGGGGAAGTACATAGGCCCATGGGATCATACAGTTAAAGCTGAAAAGGACCTAAGAGATCATTGACTCCAATCCACTAATTTTGCAGATGAGGAAAGTAAAACAGAGAGGATGAAGGATTTGTCCAGGGTTACACAGCTAGTAATTGAGGCAGGATTTAATCTCAGAGTATGAAGTAGCATGTGTAATGCAAAACCCTCTTGGCTTGAAGTTATCAGACACCTAAGACCCAATTCTGCCTCCAACATTTACTAACTTTGTGACCAAGTTATTTAAACCCTCTGAAGCTCAGTTGTTTCATATGTAAAATGTGGATGATAATAGCTATAGAACCTCATAGAAATGTTGTGAACAGCAAATGAGATAATGTATATAATGTGATTTATAGAATCTTAAAGCACTGTACAAGTGTTAGATATTGGTTTTGTTAGATAAAGTCATGCACCAAGATGCCATTATTAAGGAATATACTGGAAACAAAGCTTCACTATATGTATTTATTTTATTATGTTTATATATAATTCTATTGACAATGATATTAATTATAATTGATACAGGTTAAGTTTAGAGTGTTTATTATATAATGCTATTATTAGATACTTAGATTAATCAATATATAATAATATAAAGGGCAGCAAGTTGTCACAGTAGATAAAGTGCCAAGCCAGAAATCTTGAAGCTTCATCTTCCTAAGTTCACATCTGGCCTCAGACACTTACTAACTGTGACCCTGGGCAAAACCACTTACTCTTGTTTGTCTCAGATTCCTTATCTATAAAATGAGCTAGAGAAATAAATAGTAAACCATTCCGGTATCTTTGCCAAGATAACCCCGGGGGGGGGGGGGTCACAAAGAGTTGGGCATGACTGAAACAACTGAACAACAACAAATTATGTTACATTTTACATAGCAAGCCTTTGAAAACTGTGTAAGTCATGTAAGGAAGAGATGTCTGAATCTGCAAATTGTGGCCAAAATACCTCAATAAACCTTTTCTCTCCCTCTATTTTGTCCTTCTTTTCTCCTCCCTCCCTCTCCATTTTAAAAGTAAATATACAATACTTACCCATTTATATTGATTTATTGATTAAACTTTGAAACTCATTCATCTTTAGACATGACTTTCTATTTTTAGACTTTTATCACATCCTAGAATAATAGACTTTCTATTTGTTTAAAAAACATCTTCCTTTTATGAGGTGAAAGTAAAGGAGGGGAATAGAGGTGTCTGGAGATCATACTAGGCTCACTTGACTGGCTGAACCCAATTTCTTTCTCTTAGAGTGACTTGAAGATAGGGTGGGCAACATAGACTCTACAGCCTACAACCTATCCTTGAAAAGTTTCTCCTTGTTCACCTATAGAGGTGATTGAGTCCTTTCAAGGCCTAATCCCTAGAACTAGGGCAGTTGAAGAGACTAATATCATGTCTTCATCATATTTTGTTGGAATTAACTAGGTTGTAGCAAGAAACCTGTCTTCTACCAGTGCTGAACCTCCAGGACATTCACTCTTCTCTTGGCTGATTTGAAATCCTTCTCCCATATCCCCTCTCCTTAAGGTACTACTTCTTTGCCAAGAGTCTCACAGATTAGATAGATAGATAGATAGATAGATAGATAGACAGATAGATGATAGATATCTTTTGTACCTGGAATCCACTCACTGCTCCCTTCTACCTCTAAATACTTCAAGACATCGTTTAGGGGCCACTTTTTATATGAAACCTTTCCTAAGTCTCCTTATATGGTAGTGCACTGCCTTCTGAATTAACCATTTATCCATTTTGTATGCATTATGCATGTAGTCACATATGTTCATGTTTCCTTTCCCCAATTTGAATGCAACTTCCTTGAATACAGGAACTTTTAAATTTTATTCCTTATATCTCCAAAGCTTAGCACAGTTCCTGGCACATAATAAATGATTAAGGAATACTTGTTAATTAAGAGATACATTGATTGGCTTGATGACACATTTGACATGAGCCCTTTAGGCATTCCCAAATGTGCTCCAATGCTGCCAATGTTCTTTCTACCTCTGATGATAAAGTCTCTGATAAAGAAGTGGTACCTTTGGAGTTGATCTTCCTCACTAATAATGGTGTTAGTGACTAAGCATGTATACAAAGACATTTTTTAAAGCTCTGTAGCAGATTTTATAAAGTGATGCTAAAATGGAAAGAAGGTAGTGGAAGCAGTTGGTTTCTGATATACTATGTCAACTGAGACAATGTTCTAGCCTTCTAATGGTAAATCTCTTTTCTATTTGACTTTTGTTTGTCGTAAAGGGACATATCCTTTTCCTGTCAAATGAATCCTGCCATTCCAGGCATACGGTTTTTATTTAATTTTTTGTAGTTGGAAATTCAGTGACTACATCTCTGTGTGAAGTTGATTTAAAGGGTATTTATTTATTTAGGATTTATACACAAGATAAACATAATGGAAAGTAAGCCAAGGATAAAACCAGTGGAGACACAGTTTATAGTACCCAGAACAAGGGAAATAATACTCTGTAATAAAAATACATTGTACTCTTTGCTAGTCACGCCATATAAAGAACAATGTGTTCACTCCTTGGTTTCTCTTTTTAATTGGAGGAATTAGAAACACATATCTATGGTGTTGTTTTTTGGTTTTTGTTTGTTTGTTTTATCATTGAATTATCAGTGCCTAGTAAAGTGCCTTGAACATTGTCGATGCTGAAGGATCTGTTTTTGGATTCGACTGGCTTTGATGTCAGAGAAGAGTAAGGAAGTTGATGAGGAGACTTGAAATTCTACCTTATGGAAAATACTTAAAGGGAGGGAGAATATTTAGCCTAAAAAAGAGAAGACGAAAAAGAGACATTGTAGCTGGGACTGTGGCTGAAATATATAGGACAACAGATTTTGTCTTGGTATGAGAATGAACATTTTTTATTTTTATTTCTTTGGTGTTGGGGATTTTTTAAAAACATTTTTTATATTTTTAACATTTTAATTAATAATATAATTTAATATATTATAACTTAATATATTATATGTAATTTAACATATTATATATATATATAATTTAACATTATATTTAAATTTTTTTTTTTTTAACATTTAGAGCAGTATCAGAATGGATAGTGAGCTCCCTACCACTGGAAATGTTCAAACAAAAACTAGATCACTTCCTGTCAGGGAGGTTGTAGAACAGAATACTCCATTAGATGATGGGTTGAATTAGTAAACTCCCTTCCACCTCTGAGATTCTATGGCCCTATGTCTAAAGGGACATGAAAAGGAACTGGAACAGAATTGATTGCTATGATCAGGTGCTGGATTTGGCATTAAATGCTCTGGTAGCTAGGGCAAAAATAAAAAAAGTGACATGGTTTTGATTTTCTGAAAACAGAACATATTTATTCACTTACAGAGATAAACTTTTTCAACTAACATCAAGTAGTAATTCATTGTCCCGTTCTTTATATAAAGAATATTAGTAACTGGTTGTCAATGTGTTCATTATTTTTTCAAACACAGATATTCTGACCAATCATATGATCCTTCTCTAACCTTTTCTGAAGTCATAGGAAGGAGTTAAGTGGATAATCACTCATTTCTAAACCCTTTGTCATCTGGATTCTGACCAAACCAATCTATAGAAACTAATCTAATTGCTCCTTTTTATGACGTTTTTTCAGTCTCCCTCCTCCTTGACCTTTATTGCAGCTTTTGATACTGTTAACCATAATCTCTTTCAGAGAACTCCGTTCTCCCTTGGCTACATGCCATTACTCTTATGTGGATCTTCTCCTACCTCTCTGACTGTTCTTTCTTAGTCTCCATTGTTGGCTCATCACCCATCTTCAACCCATTCAAAATGAGCATTCTCTCTCTCTCTCTCTCTCTCTCTCTCTCTCTCTCTCTCTCTCTCTCTCTCTCTCTCTCTCTCTCTCTCCTTCCTCCTCCTTCTCCTTCTCTTTCACCCTTTTTTCTTCTTTCTTTCCCTCTCCCCTGTAAAAGGATCTACACAGATGACTAAATAATGTCTTAATGGGGCATCTTTGACTGTTGGGTCACTCCATCTGGACATTTGGTTACTTTTATAAGTGTAGCAGCAAGCACCCAGCGTCCCCTGGGTGGCTGCCAGTACAGGTTCTTAGATCTGCTTTTCTAAAGGAAAGCAACTCAAAATGGGTTAACAAGCTGACTTTAATCAATCAAACATATCATTTACCTTGTTCAGGGGAAAGTCAGCACCCCGAACTTCAGAGTGTACAGAGGTTACAAGCAGAAGTTACAAGACAGAGAAACGTTTCATCAGACAGGCTTCCAAACTGTCCAACTATTACATACATCCATACCTAATCACAGTTACCAGAGAGGGAAGCATCAACATCTGGGTTTTCAAAGCCATGGGGCTCTCAATAGCTGCACAGAGTCTCATCTGGTCAAATCACACATCACTTCTCAAATTGAGCCCCAAAACAAAGTCTCACATCAGGGAGTATATAGCCTTCTCCTGGGTCAGAGAATGTAACAGCCCTCTTGACCTACTGCCCAATCACAAAGCACCAAGGTGTAGGTGTTCCTGAAAAACAAGCTTCCATCCACAGGCTCCAGGTGCACTTAACCTAGGGGCAGGGAAGATCTTAAACATTTACATTCCTATAACAACAAACTGATTATGTCACAATAAAATTCACCATCTTTCATTTAAAACTTCTCCAGATTTTCCTTTTTCTATGGAAGAAACCATTATCCTTTCATATGACCAAATTTAAAACTTTTCCTTCATTCTTGACTTTTCCCTCTCCCTGTGGATTCTAACTCCACAACATATTTTGTATACATCTCCTTTCTACCCATATGGCTGTCATTATAGTTTAAAGGCCCTCATCCTGCTCTCAGCTCTTCTCCCAATCTTGGTGCCTAGGTATTCTAATGCAACTACATCCCTGAGACATGATGGTGAAGGTCAGAGTCAATGGATTTGGGGTTTTTTTGGCACTTCATTACTAGGTCTACATTTATCTTAGGCCAAGTGGATGTTTTGACAACCAATGACCCATTCATTGACTTCAATACATGGTTTATATGTTCCAGTATGATTCTACCTATGACAAGATCAAAGACACTGTCAAAGCTGAGAATAGAAAGCTAATAAGTAATTGAAAAGCCATTACTATCTTCAGGAGCATGATACCATCAATATTAAATGAGGAGATGCTGGAGACAAAAAGTAGAAAAGTCCACTGGTATATTTACCACCATGGAAAAGGTCAGGGCATATTTGAGAGGTAGAGCAAACCATGCCATTATCTCTACTCCTTTTGCTAATGCCTCTCTTTTATGTTACGAGTGAACCATGAGAAATATAATAGTTGTCTTTAGTTTATTAGTAATGCCTCCTGAACCACTAAGTTCTTGATTCTCTTGATCAAGATCATTCATGACCTCTTTTCCATTGTGAAAACACTCATAACCATAGTCCATCCTATTACCAATACCTAAAACATATTTATGACCTCTCTGGCAAGTTGTAGCATGATGGGCATGGTGCTACCTAACACATAATCCCTGCTTCCACTGGTGCTGCTAAGGCTATGGGTAAAGTCATTCCTGAGCTAAATGGGAAGCTTACAGGCAAGACCATTTCTGTTTCTACTTTCAATGTACATATTGGGGATCTGACCTACTTCCTGGAGAAAACTGAAAAGATATAATGATACCAAGAAAGTGGTGAAGAAAGTGAAGAAAGCATCTGAGGCACATTTGAAGAGCATCTTGAGCTACACAGAGGAGCAGGTCATATCCTCTGACTTTAACAGCAACACCTATTCTTCTACCTTTGATGCTGGCACTGGCATTGCCTTTGATGACCATTTTGTCAAGCTAATTTCCTAGTATAACAACAAATATGATTATAGCAACTATATGATGCCGTTCATACTTTCTGGGGATAAAATAGAAAATCATACATCTTCATCCTCAGCCAAAAGAGGAGTTCCAGCCTAGGGGAGCATACATTGCTAACCTATTTTCCTATGCTGGGGATCTCATATCCCATTCATAAGTCCTTGCCCAACACACTCCTATAATAGGAGGAATAAGTATAGAGATCTATGCTGTGCACCATCAATGAAGTCACTATATTCAGTGCAAATAAACAAACAAACAAATAAATAAAAGCCCTCATCTTTGTCCTAATGGAATAGCCTTTGGATTGGTCTTCCTACTTCCTGTCTCTTTCCACTTCAATAAACCTTGCACACAGCTTCTAAATTAATCATCCTAATGCATAGGTCTCACCATGTTACTTCCCTGCTAAGTAAATTTAAGTGGTTCTCTATTGCATCTAGGGTGAAACACAATCTCCTCAGCCTTGTGTTTAAGGCTTTCCCCAAGCTGGCTACAAGCTACCTTTCTGGGTCTCTTCACATTATTGTCCATGTGCTCTATTTTCCAGTCAAGATAGAGTACTTAATGAATGCTTGGTGGTTATTGATTTTTATATGTAAATGACAATGCAAATATAAATGTGTGTATCTATTTTGTTTTGTTGGTTTTTTTTGGGGGGTGGGGGTATTGGGTAACCCAAACATATCAGGCTCACTCACTAATATAGACATAAAGTTACAGGCACTGATTTATTAACTGATGAATTCTGAATTGTTGAAAGGTGTCTTCTCACTTTCTGAGCAAATAGTTGGCTGCTAGATTCCATGGCTAAGTGTGAATAAGAAGAGAGAAAATCCCCTTGCTCCCCACAAAGGGGTGAGGAGGGAAATTCTTCTACCACTGCTGTCTCTCCCTTCAAGTAAGAAAGGTGCTCATAGTTGGTGAGAGGATAACAAAGTATTAATGCATTATTAACACATTAAGACTTCATCATTTATGATTATATCAAGTTTCTATATCAACTGAGCTGAGTGAGATAACCAAATCCCTTCTCCATTACATACTTATTTTGAATTCGGGTACTATCTTCTTGTGTAAAATGAAGACATGATCATTAGGACAGTCCATGCAGTTAGACTTTCAGCTCTCCTATGAGAAAGATAACAGGGACAAATAGGAATACACGAAGGCAGAAAGTAGTTTGTTGAGCTATCAAGAGAGAGCTGAGATTAAGTTCAGATAGCATTCATTGCAGGAATCCTTTCTTCACTTCTACCTCATTGTCTTTCTCCCTTCCTAAACTGCCATGTTGCATACATATTTGTGAGCATGTTTTCTTTAGTAAACATAAATGCTTTGAGTAGCAATTATTTTGTTCTAGTCTTTGGACCCCAGCACTAAATACAAAATCTTTCATAAAGCACAATCTTTGTTGAATTGAATAATCAAAGAATATGTCAGCTATAATCAGGAGAGACAGGAGTTTACATCCCACCTCAGATATATAAGAGGCAGAGTACTCTGCTAGTCTCTAACGATAAAAGAAAAAGGATTCTCCCTTCAAGGACCTTGCATTTTGCAATTTTTAAAAAAATTTTCAAATATAAAATCATGATAATGATACATGTAGATCTGTCTTGCAGAGTTATTGTGAAGGTTTAATGTGATAATGTATATAAAAGAGTCATTTAATACTTAAAGTGCTTTATAAATTTCAGCTGTTTGTTATTGAAAGGAAGTTGAAACTCAATCTAAGTCATTTCTTGGTGGGGAGAGCATAAATGAGATGATATGGTTTAGGTTCTTTGCTTCCTACTGATCTAACTCAATTCAGTAAATGAACTTCAATACTGTAAAATATATGGCTAGCTAACATGCCTCTCTCCAATATCTGGTGTCTTAAAGGACGTTTTTGCCAGATGTTGATCTGCAGTCAATAAGTTCCCTAACAAGTATTCTTGGTACAAATACCCAATACTGTTGACTAAAATAAGAAGCATATATTTTAAATACCAGATGTAAGTTGACCACAGTTGTCATTCTATTATGAAACTTTAAGAACAGGTCTCACCAAGGGAAAAAGCCAACCCAATTCAACACAGGTGTTCATAGGTAGTGTTTGAAATTTCCTCATCGAGATTTGGATTTCCTCAAGCACACATATCGGTTTGAAAACTTAGATTTTTGTGTCTATAATAAGGAAGAAGATGCTTTAACCACCAGGGTCTTTAGGGAAGGTATTACCAGCCTCATTCATAAAATAAGCCATTAAAAGACTCACCATGACAAGAGAAGTTGAGGAGAAAAAGCAGTTATCTTACAGAATAAAATAAAATCATAAACTATCAGAGATGGAATGATCAAAAGATTGGCAGATAGGAGTGAATCACCTAAGCTTGTATCTTTATATATGAAGAAGCTGGTGCCCAGAGATGCAAAGTTGCCCACACTCATACCCACTATTTTGCTGTATTGTTGTTTTTTTTTTTTAATTAGTTGTATCTAACTCTTCATGACCCCATTTGGGGTTTTGTTGGCAAAGATACTGGAGTGATTTGCCATTTCCTTCTTGCACTCATTTTATAAATGAGGAAACTAAGCCAAACAGAGTTAAGTGACTCACTTGCTTAGGGTCACACAGTTAGTATGTATCTGTGGCCAAATTTGAATTCAGATCTTTCTGATTCCTGGCCCAGCACTCTATCTACTATACTGCCTAGCTGCCCTTTATGGGCTGCTAGCAATGTAAATAAAAACTGTAGTTTAGTAAGATTTTCATTACACCATTCTGAAAGACACTGGATGACAGATTCAGGATCCAGCAAGATCCTGACTGAATAAAGCATTGGGAGGAATCAATTAAGTTGGAATTCAATAAAAATAAATGTAAAGCTGATTTAAAAAAAAAATCAACCTCACAAGTACAGGAGAGAAGAGGCACTGTTAACAGTTTGTCTGAGAAAAATCTGGGAGCTTAATGGACTGAGCGCTCAATGGGAGCCAGCAGTATGATTTGGCAGTCCACAAAAACTAATTCAATTTTGGCTGCATAAAAAGAGACATAGATTTCAGAGATAAGAAGCTGATAGTTCCTCTTTATACTGCCATTGTCAGATCTCATCTAGCACATTATGTCTAGTTCTCAGTGCCGTATTTTAAGAAGGACATGGATGGACAATAGAGTATGCCGGAGGAAGGCAACCAGGATGCTGAAAGGCCATATCAATATGAAATATCAATGAAAGTTAATATCATTTGAGGATCAATTGATTACATGGGGACATTTAGTTTGGAGACAAGAAGACTCAGGAAAGACATGATAGTTGCCTTCAAGTATCTGAAGAAATATCATATAAATTATGGATTATTCTTGTTGTATTTGACCCCAGAGAGCAGAACCAGGATCATCAAAAAAATTAGGAACCATTCACAAGCAGGAATTCACCACAGCTTTAAGATTGATGTCAAGTAGTAAATCTTTACAGTTAGTATTGTTCAAAGATGGAGTGGGTTGCCTCAAGAAGTGATGGAATTCTTCTTTGTAGAGGTCTTCCAGGAGAATTTGGATGAACACTTGCAAAGTATATATTATAGTGGGCATTTCTTTTGAGTATATGTTCAATTATATGGCTTCTGAGATCCTTCCCAATGCTCAAATTCTATGATTTTGCAAACATTCAGTTATTCTATGAACATTTATAGTGTTAAAGTAGAAATATCAATTAGATTTACTTTTTAAATTTTTTTTTCTGGACTAGATCTCTGGACTTAGGCAAATAGGTGGACAAGGGGATTGAGCTCGGATAGACTTGGAGTTAGAAAGACCTGAGTTCAAGTTCTTCCTCAGACACTTACACTCTGTTAAAAACTCAGCAATTCACTTGATCTTTCAGAGTGTTACTTTCCTTCATCTATAAAATGGAGATAATAACTTCACCAACCTCACAGGGTTGTCTTGAGCATCAAATGAGAAAATGTATGTAAAGCACTTTAGAAACTCTAAAGTGCTGAAGTAATGTTAGCTATTATATTATTATTGTTATTACTTCTGATATTATTAGTGTAGGCAACTTCCCATGAAGAAACCCTCTCTAATAATGCAGTTAGCTAATTTTTCTGTGACCAATAGGCTTAGTTGCTTGGAAGCACTGAGAGGTTAAGCACTGTATCCAGGGTCACACAGATGGTAATGTAAGAGAAATGAGACTTAAATCCAGTCTTCTTGACTCCAAAGTTGGCTCTCAATCCACTGTACCTCAGACGCTCTCAGATAATCTAATTGTGTCATTTAATAATCAGTAATATGATGTGATTTACTGCAAACAAAACCTCCTATCAGATGTCTGTAATATTACTAATTTTTTCAGTCTTCTCAAATTCATATTTTCCCATTCAAAATTCATGGTTGTCACTTGAGATCATAGACAAGAGCCAGCCCCCATTCAAAAATGTTCATATCATTTTGGCATATTTTCATTAGGTAGACTTATTTTTAAAAATTTAATCACATTGATTTAGCCTTGATTATTGTCATTTTTAACAACACATTTAGAAGCTGATTATACCATAGGAAAGAATGATAATAGGCTTATAAAATGTCACCATTCTCATTTAGACCCTCATCATTTCAAACCTAGAGGATTAAAATGGCCTCTTTGGTCTCTGTATCTAGTATCTCCTCCTCCAAACTCATTTTGAAACTATTGCCAGATTAGGCTTCCTGAAGAACCTTTATGGTTATATCATAACCCTACAGAAGGACATTTAATGCTCTCCATTGCCTAGTAGATAAAATGGTATCTCAGTAAGAAGGGAAGGGAAGGGAAGGGAAGGGAAGGGAAGGGAAGGGAAGGGAAGGGAAGGGAAGGGAAGGGAAGGGAAGGGAAGGGAAGGGAAGAGAAGGGAAGGGAAAGGACTAAGAAAGAGAAAGAAGAAGGGAATGAGGGAGACAGGAAGGGAGAGAAAGAAAAAAGTAAAGAAAAGACATAGGAAAGAATGAAAGAATTTTTGTCTCAACCAGAGTTGCGTAAATCTGGTTGAGAAGTCTTCTGAGACACAGATCTTGATTGGTCTGTTTGCCTGTTCATTAGGGGGAGGATATATGTGTGTATTTAAAATATTGATTTTTTTAAAAAGTCTGATTACCTAGAACTCTAGAGCTTTTTGTATAATCAAATATTTAACATTCCTGTTTAATCTTCTGTCAGTAATTACACTGAGGTAGTTTGATTCTTAATAGCTCCTACCTAACTAAATTCTGAAAGGATTTCCAGATACTCTTGATATCTTTCTCTGTAGCCTCTTTATTCAGTACCATTCTAGTCAGTACAATAAGACAACTCTTATTTTGATTAGCATAATGTGCTTATAAATGTTAAGCTGATAGGATTAAATGTGGAATTTGAGATCTAGGTCTATTTTGCAAAAAAAAATGTTTTTTTCATATAACAGTTTTGTCACAAAGTATTTTTCTTTTTTACTTAGTGGTTAATTCAAATCGTTTTATTTTTTTTATTTTTATAATCTCCCAGATAGATGATTGGATTGAAAATTACAGTAGTATTGTAGTGTGATGTAAGGATCATTGACCTTGGAGTCATAAGACCTGGTTTCAAATCCTTTTTCTCTTCTAAATCATGTCTGATTTAGAGATCTACCTGGATGACTATGGACAGCCAACATTTTAAAGCACTTACTAGGGCAGTAAAGGTGGCACAGTGGATAGAGTGAAGGACCTGGAGTCAGGAAGAACTGAGTTCAAATCTGGTCTCGACACTTACTACCTGTGTGACTCTGGGCAAGTCACTTGACCCTGTTTCCTCATCTGTAAAATGACCTGGAGAAGGGAATCCAGTATCATTGCCAAGAAAACATAGAAATGGGTCACAAAGAGTTTGACATGACTGAAAACAACTGAGTGACAAAATGTATGAAACTGTGCTGAGAAGGATGATACAAAGACAAAATTAAGTCATCTCTGCCTTCTGGGATTTTATGTTGTTTAGGGGAAGATAATATTTATGCATACAAGTATTTACAGAGCAGATACAAGGTAGTTGGGAAGGGGCATTTCTAGTATGGTGTTGAGTTTCTGGAAAATAATATTATTTAGTCTCATGCCTCAGTTTCCTCATTTGTAAAATGGTTGTGTTAGACTGTTTAGATTTTAAAGTCCTGGAGAGTAGAGGTTGCCTTTTGCCTTTCTCTGTACTCTCAGTGTGTAGGGCAATGCCTGGCACATAGTAGCACTTAATAAATGCCGGTTGACTTGATTTGACTTGACTTGGACTGAATGCTATCTAAGGTCCTTTCCAGCTCTGAATCTATGATCCTACGATCTTTTGAATTCAGTTCAATGGGCATTTGTTCATTAAGTGTCTTTTATGAGCATAAGACCACATCAGAACCTAAGGATACAGAGGTTTGTAAAAAAGTAAAGTACATTGCATTTGGAAGCAGAAGACACATATTCCATTTCTGGCTTTGGTACTTGCTTAGTTGGATCATCTTGGGTATCATTTAATAGCCATAGCATCCTTCCCCTCTTTCCTTATCAGAAAAATAGTGGAGGAAGTTAATCTACATGAAGGGAAGAGCAAGGGAGTAAGCAATTGCATAGTGCTAGGGCACAAGCATTTATATACTACCTATTATGTGTCAGGGGATAAGAATTTATATAGTGCCTACTGTGTGTGGTATTGGGCAAGGAATTTTTTATAAAGATTATCTCATTTGATCCTCACAACGATCCTGTGAGGTAGATGCTATTATTATCCACATTTTACAGTTGAGGAAACTGAGGCAAACAGAGGTTAAATTACTTTCCTGGGGTCACACAGCTAGTAAATATCTGAAGGAGGGTTTGAACTCAGGTGTTCCTGATTCCAGGTCCAGCATTTTATCCACCATGCCACCTGGATGCCTATGAATGCTAAGTCCTTTTCTCCTAAAACACCTGCCCTCATGGATCTTATGGTCCATTGGGGGATGAGATGGGAAACAGATTAGCATAATTGAAAGTAGAAAATGCTTCAGAATATAGAAAAGTTCAGACACAATGACCTGAGAAATTCAAGAAGAGAAGAAACATATCTAGTTGGATATATTAAGAATAGACCACAACTGAACCTTGCAAGAAGAAGGTTTTGATTGGACCAATACAGAAGCAGGGGTTGGAGGAACAATTAATTCTAGGCATGACGTTAAAGTATGCTAAATTAGAAATGGGAGAAAGCATGCCAAGCTAGAGGAATAGCAAATAGTTTGGTTTGGCCAGATTGTGGAGTGTATGGAAGGAATTGCTGTTGAAGAAAGATTGTTGTGAGCCAAATTGTAGTGATCCTTAAAAATCTGGTTAAAGAATTTTGCATTTTATACACTTGGGAGTGGAGAACTGCTACCAGATTTTTAGTAAGGCAGCATGGTTAGCCTATATATCAGTAATGACTGACTGATTATGCATTTATTAAGTACTTACTATGTGCCAAGCACTGTAATAAAATCAAAGGAATACACTTACCACAGACACAGATACACCAACACATACACACACACACACACACACACACACACACACACACACACAGAAGTATCTACCCTCAAGGAGCTAACATTCTAATAGAGAAAACACATTCCAAGGAATGGTGGTTAAAAACTGTTTTTCTGGTCAGAGAAGTTGTAGGGTTGTAAGTGGAGTAATGGGACAATCAACATGTACATTCCATCAAAGGATGGCAGAGCATGCAGTAAAGGAAATATACATGGCAACATGACATAGAGATAGTCACAAAACACTGTAAGTATACTAGGTTGAATCGGCGATGATCACTCTCACCAATCAGAAATCCTGAGGGTGGAAGCTGGAATGCTAGAAAGAAGGTTAGACTAGTGCAAGAGCAATGATTTAGAATGGATTTCAAAAGAGAAAAACTAGAACTAAATAGACCAAGTAAGAGGTACTTTTTCAGTTAGGGAGCCATGAGAATCTGAAATGTGGTGGAGGTAGTGATATTGAATGTAAATGTAGACACACTGGAAATTCCCCCTAGGTTACTGTTATAACAACATTTTGTTTAGTCTCTTGAACTATGTCCTGGAATATAGTAACAACTTAGCAAATACTTGTTGATTGTCTGATTGACTGGTCATCCACTGTTGTTACACTATGCTTATTCTTCATCTGTCTTTCTCTGTTTCTTTCTTCCTTTCTTCCTTCCTTCCTTCCTTCCTTCCTTCCTTCCTTCCTTCCTTCCTTTCTTTCTTTCTTTCTTTCTTTCTTTCTTTCTTTCTTTCTTTTCTCTCTATGAGAACAAGCAAAAGAATTTTGTTATTTTTTTTCTTGTTGTTGTTGGAGTTCAGTTTCCGAGGCTCAGGCTAAATTGTAAATATCTAAAGAATTAATTTCCTTTGAAACCTGATAATTCACAGCTGTGCTAAGTCAAGTAGGTTTCATGCCTTCTGGCTCTGAGATAATCAGATGCCACATCTTTGTCATATTTTCAGGGAGGTTGGCATTTTGCTTTAGAGGTTCACTCATGAGAAGGATCTTTTGATTTCCTGGCCAAGACTCTGAGTAGCTGTATGTTGAGAGCCCCCCTACTGATTAGGTGTTCCCTCAATCCAGTGATGTATGTAAAATAATAGCAATATTACCATGTTCTCTGGAGCCCTGTCTGTTGGTCTTTGTGCTAATTTCTCTGCTTGTATTTTCTCTGTATTTTCTCCATGTTCAGGGTGCTGACCTTTCCCCTGAACAAATGAATGTAATTGAAGTAAATTGTTGACCCCTTTAGAAGTTGCCTTTCCTTTAAGAAAAGCAGATCAAAGAACCTGTGCCAGCAGTCATCCTGGGTGTGCTAGGGTGCTTCTTCTATTTCTTCTCTTGCCTATCTAGGAAAATGGATGGGGCAGCCCATTACTATTCTTTTTTTGTTTCTATGACAGAAGGGAGATTGTGGTGATGTTTATTTTGGACTATGGGTGGGATGTAGAAGAATATGATAGGTAGAGAACCATTATAGATGTAAACTTAGTAAAATTCAGACTTAAATATTGCCTCAGACATTTATTGGATGTTTGACTCTTGGTAAAGCACTTTAACTTTGCTTTCCAATTTTCTCATCTGAAAATGAGGGGATTAACCTTTTAAGGTCCTTTCCATCTTTAAATCTCTGACCTTACAACTTTTAATTTTACTATGGTCACTCTTATCAGGACAGTACATCAGGACAGTCCCACTCTCCCTTCAGTCCTTCCTCTAGGTCTCTCTTAGAACTGGTTCTCCCACAAAATGGCATCTGATGCCTGAAAACAGACTTTAAAGAGGTTGAACATATGCATTTATAAACCCCAAGAAAAAATGTTTAGCACATTTGAATCTATTACCAGAAATTCCAAAAGAGATTTATAATACAATAACATTTTTAAAAAATTTTCCCCCAGGAGGCAATTTTTAATTGTTTTTAAAGACAGAAATGATTGCATTCTCATAAATGTATTCATTACAAAGTCCATAAATATAATTATTTGGAACAGCTATGTCAGCAAGAGCACTAGAGATAGCTTGTTTTGACCTTTTACGCAGACAATGAAAGAGTTCCTTTCATATAGCACTCCCAATATCATCTTGGTTGCAACATACCAGGAAGCTATAGAAAGCAAATGAGTTTTTGCAGTGCCTAATAAGACATTTTGTACATGTCCAGAAACATTTTTACTGGCATCTTAACTCTATTCTAATTACCAATTTTATTCTACTCTAAGCAGATAGAGAGCAGGAATAATGGCTCATAACTTTGAGTCTAAACAAAGGGACAGAAATTAGGCTTTGTATTCAGATGGCTTAGTATCCTAGATTTAGAGCTTAAATAAATGATAGAGGCCATTTAATCCAATCCTCTTCACCTTAAAGATGAGGAAACAGAAACTTGAAAGTTAAATGACCTATCCAAGGTCATACATGTTGTAAGGGTTCAAACTGGGATTTGAGCCTTAGTCCTCTGACTCGATATCGAGATCTTTCTACAAAACCACATTGGGCAAAACTGGGATTTGACCCCATGTCTCTGATTCAAAATCTCAATCATTTCACTGAACCACATTGGGCTAAATAGTATGGCAATTTTCTTCTTGTATCCCTCTCTGAGCCATGATTTAATAGTCCTCTCTTGCCTTCTAACTAGGCTGAAAATGTTATTTGGATCAGATTGTTTGTTGTTTTATTTTCATGTATCAACATTAAGAACAATGATGATAGGGGTGGCTACGTGGCCCAGTGAGTGGCCCTGGAGTCAGGAGGACTTGAGTTCAAATTCAGCCTCAGACACTTAACATATACTAGCCATGAGACCTTGGACAAGTAAGTTAACCCCACTTGCCCTACCTTCCCCCTCCAAAAAGCACAAGAAAAAAAAAAGAACGATGATGATATTGATAATGAGGAGCTATTATTTATATAGTGATCTATAGTTGACAAAATACTTTACATATATTGTCACATTTAATCCTCACAACATCCCTGTGGTGTAGTAGTTATTATCCTCTTTGTACAGATGAAGAAATTGGGGTTCAGTGCTTAAGTGCCTTATTTGCCCAGGCTCACACAGCTAGCAAGGGTCTGAGGCAGGATCTAAAATCAAGTCTTCTTGATTCCAAATCCAGTGATCCATATATTCTACTACCTTCCTATTTCAGGAAACACCCTGATTGGTTGCTTGCTTTGGTAGCTAGAGTGCTGCAGTCAAGACCTGAGTTGTAAACCTGCCTCAGTCAATTACTATCTGTGTGACCCTGGTGTCATTTAAGTTCTCTTAGCTACAACTTCCTCATTTAAAAAATGGGGAAAATAATAACTACCTCAAAGGATTGTTATGAGGATCAAATGAGGAGATGGATAGATAGATGGATGGGTGGGGAGATAGATGAATAAATAGAGCTATGGATGGATAGATGCATTTCTATCCATCTGTCTACTCATTTGATCTTCATAAGAACATCCAGATATGTGTGTATGTGTGTGTGTGTGTATATACATATATATGTATATATATATATATATAAATGCTGAAAGCCAGTCACCATGGGAGACATATGTGTTAGTAATATAAGCTGCTTTGTAAAGTTCATAGCCTTGTTTGGGGAATCTTTAGGAGCTATCATAGTTAATTTTGCATAGTTATTATGCAAAGACAAATTCAGGGAAAACTCAGAACATGGCAGAGAGGCAGGATGTAATAGGGTATCTGTTCTGTCTCCAAGGACTCCAGGGTTTGATAAAGTAGAATTCCTTGAATTGTATGACATTGTCAGGTTGTATTTCCTTGTGATTATTTTGCCACTGCTATGTGACCTCAATCACACTGACATCTGGCTGATGGGTAAGTCACATGAGACCACATGGAGGATTTTGTAAGTAGAAACCCCTAGAATTACTTATGGGAAACTGGAAGAGGAGGAGCTCATGGGTGGAACTTGGGCAGAACCATAACTAGAATTGAATGTCTGAGGTACTTTTACCCCAGGGTGCTGACATGAATGAGGAGGGTGTAATTTTGGATTTGAGGGTAGGGAACAAAGCATAACCCTATTCCTTTTAGTGACCAAAGTTGCCTCCTTTCTTGTGCTACTGCAACCACAGTAAGACTCCTAGCCCAACATGCACCCCACCCTTTGAAATGTCCTCTATCCACACCACCCTTCAACTGTTTTTGTCTGAGGTGAACAAATTGCTAGTTCTGGCTGTAGGCCTGGACAGCCCCAAATGAATGGCGAGTCCAAGTGGCCCCAGTTGGATCATAGCCCTCAAACACAATTAGGAGGATTCCAAATTTTGAATGGTTGATTGCCCAGACCCAGAGTGTTGATTGATGGATTAATATCAGCCTGGAAAGAGGTGCCTTGTATGGTACCACAAGATACTCAATTCAATTAAATGTTGTTATTTTCTGAATAATTTGGATGAAGACATAGATGCTTATCAAATTTTCAAATGACACAAAGTTCATCAGGACAGAATCAAGATCCAGAAAGATCTCAGAAGCCTAGTATATTGAACCGTAAATAATAACATAGGCTCAAAAATTTAACTGTGATGAAGCAGATGGTGTAGAAACCATTTCATTAAGAAAAAAAAAAAGACAGGGATTATAGTGGACTGAAAGCTCACTGTAATCAGGGGAACTCTCCCCCACCCCCATCTGCTGAACTGGAACACTTCCTGGGGGAACTGAGCATGTACTCTGGCCGCTTTTGGTGGAAAATAAATCCTAGCCCTTTGCTTAACAACATGTGCAGTAGCTTCTCATTGGTTCCTTGATCTCTGTCACTGTCAATTGTGAAAAGATGATTGGCAACTGAGTAAGGAAGACAGAACACCGCCAAGTAGGATATACAAAAAACTAATAGAAACTGCTTGTAGTTATTTTTGTTATCTCTTTTTGGTTATCTCCAGCACTTTCTCTCCTTTAGCCATATACTTGGGAGGTGGGAGATGGAAAAGATGATTTGTTTCCCATCCACTGTAGTGGTTATGGTGGATCACAGATTGAGCATAGAAGGGTAATATAGCAGCTAGAAATGCTAATGCACTCCTAGGTTGCATTGATAAAAAAAATATAGTATAGTGAACCATATATGTATAGAACCTCTCTAGAATGAGAGATGTGACCATCCCACTTTATTTGCCTTGCTAAGACCACATCTGATGTACTTTGCCCTATTCTGGATGCCATCTTTTAAGAAATTCATTAATAAGTTCAAATGCATCTAGAGAAGAACAACAAGGATAGTGTGGGGATTTGAATCCATGCCATACAAAGTTATGTTGAAACATTAACTATTGGAGATATTAGGGGTTTTTAGCTTAAAACAGAATAGAATATTTAAAGACATTATATTGAGGAGAGGTTCAAGTTGTTTTACTTTGCTTCAGAGGGCTAGGAAGAACTAGGACCAAGAGTGATTGTTATAAGGAGGCTGATTTTAGCATAACATAAAGAAAAACATCCTAATATGTTTTTTCTATCCTCAAGTAGAAGGGATAGATCAGAAAGATGGTGATTTCCCCATATTAAATGTCTCTAAATGAAGGCTATATGATCACTAGTCAAGTATATTTTAGAAGAGATTAATAATGTTTCAGGAACAGGGAGGATGAGAAGACTGCTAAGTACCCTTTTAAGTCTAAATCTACTATCCTGTGACCTCTAAGGCCCATCTCCTCTCTAAGATTCTATAATGAAGAAAGTCTGATAATAGTGAGTTAGAAGACAACATTTGATGATTTATGTAGAGGTAGATTGGATTTTGGTTGGAAATTAGAACTATTCATTAAACAAATTTTCCTAAGTTTCTATTATGTACAGAGTATTATTTTGGCTATTATATTCAATTAGAAGTAGCATACATAAGCCCTGCCTTAAAAGAGTTTGCAATCTAGTTGAGAACAAAGAACATATACCTTGAAGCAACAAGCAAATATAGGCATGTACAAGACGGTGCAAGCAGGCATTAACTAGGATGGTGTGATTGGGCCTTTATGTACAAGATGCTGACCAGAAGGAATATACTTCCTCTCTATGGAAATCTAAAGGCTGGCATCCCCAGTCTTTCCCAAAACTTATCCTAGGCTTTCACCGAACTGTACCATATTATGTGAGTCTACTCTCTTGGTCATCTTGGGTTTCTTATCATTATGGTACTCATTTTCTGGGGTCCATCACTCTCCTATGGGGAGAACAAGATTTACTCTCTAGAAAACATGTCCTTTAGGGACATGACCATTCAGCTGTCATTACTGCAACATCAATCAATCAACAGTCATTTATTAAGCTCCCATTATATACATGCTCAGCTTAAATACTTTGCCATACAATGAGAAGACAGGATTCATTGGGAAAAGATCCTGATGTTGGGAAAGATTAAAGGCAAAAGGGAAACAGGACAACAGAAGATGTTATGGATAGATAGACAGAAACAATGAACTTGAACTTTTACTTCAAGAAGCAGTGGAAGATAGAAGGGCCTAGAATCCTATGGTCCATGAGGACACCACTAATGATTGAACCACAACACCACATACCAGGTCTGTTAGGTAGAGTACAGTTCAACAGTCTTCTGTGTAGCTGCTGTTCCCTAACCTCAGTACCCTTTGTTCTCCACGATTTCCATTAAGAATGCTTACTTAGGACTTTGATATAGTACAAATGCATAAGTGTTGAAAGAATGCTTAATAAACAGATCCTTACTATTTTGGGGTTAATCAGCAATGATCTCTTAGGACAGATGAACCTTCAGATTTTGAACTAATTGATAGAACGGGGTCAGCAGAGAAAAAGTGAGAGGAAAAACAGGACAAGTAGAGAAGAAATAACTTCAGTATTGTAGATAGAAGCAAACCAGCCCCACTAGAATGAAGCCATGTAAGGAAGAACCATAAGAAGTTGTGTGAGCATAGGCAGGAGAAGGGGTGCAGATAGGGGAGGGCTTTGAATACTTGAGCATAAAGTGATGAAAATGTCTTTTGCAAAAAAGATTATGCTTGCAGCTATGAGCAGGATATATAACTCTGGAAGGGAAGCCAGTGGACCACCCTGAGGGTGGCTGCCCTTCTCCAAGGATAAAGTCTCATTTGGAAGCTAAAATGATGTATTTGGTTTTTGTGTAGAAAGAGGGAAGGGTGGAGGTTCTGGTATGGATTGTAGATTGCATAAATGTGAAGATTAGTTTGTGCCTATTTGCACTAGTTTACTCCTTTGGAAGACCTTGCTTTGTAATTATGTTGATATTGTATATGTAATCCATGATTGCTTTTAAGAAAATATGGTACCACTCATTTTGAGTATAGTAGAGCTATATTATTTAAAATAAAGCAAAACAGAAAACCTCTATTGAATAAGTTTATTTGGAAATTCTTTAAACTTTTAGTTTGGATCCTGCAATTCAGTCAGTTCTTAATATCTGCTGAGTGGATTATCCAAACTATGGTTTATCTGTAGTCAGTTTTGCTTTTAGATTGGTTTATAGAATATTATTTAAACAGATTATGTGCTGACAATTATAAATGTTACTCACTTCAAACAAACCAATCCAATGCTGGACATGTCTGATTAAGCACGGCTTAAATTACAGTTCAGTGAATATAAATCTTAATTTTACACTGAGAGCTTAATTTTACATTATGAGCTTAAGGGCCACCTAGCTTGCCTCACTCACCTTTTATTTCACACAGGAAGAAACTGGGGCCCAGAGAAATTAAATAACCTGCCAGAGGTCACATATATAACTAATAAGCAGCAGAGCTGGAATTTGATTCCACACCCCATGAGTCTAAATCTAGCACTCTTTCCACAGCACCAAGAGACATATATGCATGAAAAAAAGGCCTTTCAAAACCCCAAACTTAGCCAGTTGCCCTGATGATGGAAAGAAATCGTAAATTCATACATTTTAGATTTGGAAGGAACTTTAGGAAACTGTCTCATCCAGTCTCTTCATTTTATACATGAGGAAACTGAAGCTCAGAGACATAAAAATTGCACAAGATTTAAGCTAGCAGCTTCAATTCAATAGACATTTAGTAATCATGTACTATGTATATTGGCAGCTAGGTGGCACAGTGGAAAGAGCACCAGGTGTTGACAGGAAGACCTGAGTTTAAATCCTGCCCAGATACTCAGTAGCTGTGTGACTGAGCAAAGTTACCTGACCCTGTTTGTCTCGGTATCCTCATCTGTAAAACGATCTAGAACAAGAAATGGCAAACCACTCCGGTATCTTTGCCAGGAAAACCCCAAATGGGATCACAAAGAGTCAGGCACAACTGAAATGATTGAACAACAATAACTATGTGTAAGGGGTGTCTTTAATGATACAACCAGAACTAAAACCCAGATCTCCATAGACATAGAGTTACAACAGAATTAGGAACCATTTAATCCACTTTCCTTATGAGAAAATTGGACACCCAGAGGGGTTAAGGAACCTTCCCCTTTACAGAAGAGAAAGTAGAGAGAGAGAGATTAAAGCACTTGCCTAAATTTATACAGATAGGAATTTAAAGCCAGATCCCCAGGCTCCAAACTTAATGTAATTTACCTTTCCGGATTTATTATGCATTATTTTCCTGCACACTCTATGGTCTAGCCATTCTGATCACCTCATATTCAACACTCCATCTCCTTTCTCTGTGTTTTTGCATTGGCAACCCCCCTAGCCTAAAATAAGTTCCCTCCTTCCCTCACCCTCTTAGAATCACTAGTTTCCTTCAAAACCCAGTTCAAGAGCCACCTTCTTTTATGAGACTTTTCCTGAAACTCCCAGATGCTACTATCATCTCAAAAATTACGTTGTTACATCACATATCTATACTGTATTATGTACATGTTCATCTCTCTTTGAGAATGGGGACTGTTTTATTTTTGTCCATCTTCAGTGCTTAGCATAGTAGCTGGCAATTAGTAGGTCTGTAGTAATTGCCTAGTAATTGATTGATCAATTTCTTCCTTCCACCCAAATTCCTTTGAAACTTTTCAGTATTGTGCGAATTGGTATTTTAATTTTACTTGGTTTCTTGGAAATTTTCCTTTTGTATCCTACAGAACAATACAGTCTTAGCTACACTTTACTAAATTCTTCCATTTTACTTTTCTCATGACCAAGAAGAAAGTGAAAAGCATGTGATATTCTAAGTGTGATGTGTAAAAGATGGAATATACTTGCTAGAGTTACTTGGACTCATGAATATCACATTTTGAATCTGCTGTGTGACTCCCAAGAAAGCCATTTAAACACTCTGAGCATCTTTTCTTATCAATGAAATGTAGATTGTAACAATGAGTATTATAAGAACCTGATGATATAAAATATAAAAAACTTTTAAGTGCTATATAAATGTCAACTGTTAGTGCAATTCAGAGTAGGCGTTTAATATGCACTGAATAAATAAAGATTGTATTGAGAAAGAAAAAGGGAAATGTTGTTCATTGAATCACATTTAGATTTTGATAGGGAAGGTATCAGGTATATTATCAGAAAAAAACACTTAATTTTACGTTTCTTCTACTGTATATGAAGTTATCTCTGAGATGATGGTGACCAACTGTCTTGTATTCCATCATAAGAAAAAAAAAAGCAGAAACAATTAAAATAGGGAGGATTCAGTAAAAAACAATCATTTTCCCACTGTAAATGAGTCAATGATAAGATTTTTAGGAATTTTTTTCCCCTCTGAGAGTTGTCATTAGCATAACATATTTTTTAACTCATAGTTTCTTTTGTCACAAATGTCTCTGCTTTCAAATTCAAACAGTCACTTAGGCAGGATGAAGTAGTGGATGGAGAGCCAGTTTCAAAGCCAAGAAGTCTATCTCTGACATATTTTGGCTGTGTAAACATCTGCAAGTCACTTATTTTCTCTTTCTTCTAGGCAACTCACCTAGAGAAGAGGTGCCAACCTCAACCTGTATTTGTAAATGTTTTCCTCAACTGAGAACTCCTTATATCAGTGAAAATACCAGGTTCAATCCCTATTTCTCTCACATACAAATGAACATAGTATATATAAATTCATGCACACAGGCATGCATGCATGCACACATGCACACATCTGCACACGCACACACACATACACACAATCTATGTATCTGATCTATCTATCTGTATATAAATTTATTTGTTTTACACTACTAATTTTATCCTAAAATCTAGGTAAAAAAAAACCTTCTTGTTTATGAAATTTTCTTTTCTCCCTCCATTCTTAAATTGTCTTTATATCAAGACTCCCACAGAAAATAAGCTAGTGTAGTGGAAGGAGTATTTAACTTGGAGTCAGGAAAAAACCTGGGTTCAAATCCTCCCTTTTACACATAGGTACATGGGAAAATCATTAAACCTTTTCAGTCCTCAGTTTCCTCATCCTCCAAATGAGGATCATAACAATACTTATTTCATCAGATTGTTGCAAAGATCAAATGAGATGATGATTGTAAAGTTCTTTGTATTATAAAAGGTCAGTTACTATATTAAAAATAACACTGTTTTTATGAATTTTCCATGTTTTATTTTGCTTGTGATTTGCATATATATATGTCTTACCTTCCTCCTTGGAATACAAACTCTTCCAAAACTATTATGACCTATCGTAGTGTTTTGCATATAGGAAGCCCTAAATGAGTGAATGTATAGGTTAATTAGTCATTAATTTTGAATTGTGCAGGAAAAACCTGGTTGAAAACAGGGCAATGTGCTGCCCATTGGCTCCCTTAGTAAGGTTTCTTAAGATCCCTGTGTTTCTTACTTTAGAACTGATAAATTTTTCATTGTAATCCTTGTATATAAGTGTATATTTTGATGTTCCCTTTAAATTAACAATTAACCAAACTAAAAATATTGAGCTTCTTCAATTTTTTTTATCACTTTTTGGGCACATCCTTAGCAGAGGAAAGATATTTTGTTCCAGGAGCATTCTATGATACATATACACACAACACACACACATACACACACGCATACACACATGTGCATTTATATGTCCTTTCTCTCTAGTTCAGTTTTATCATATATAATATATACATATACACATATGTATGAAATGTGTGTATGCTTATATATGAACACATGTATATTAAATAGGATAAAATGGAACTATGTATATGTGTGTTTGTGTATTATGCAAAACACATACATATATGTATTTCATTCATACATACCTTGGGTAAAACTGAATTCTTATTATCACATGAAAAACTTTGTTTTGGCTTTGGGAGCTCAAATCCAGGCTCCTCTTAGAATTGTCTTTTCTGGATTTCCCTTGTTTCCTCAGTGTCTAAGCTCAGGATTACATCCTCCTAGATATATAAACTTGCATTTTTGCAAGCAAAAGTTGATGATGCACTTGCCAAGATTCCTCTCTTTGCCATTACAATATTTCTCTGCATTCAGTTGTGTGTGCATCACCACTCCAGATTAACATCACCCACAAGATTCATTAACATGCTGCTTACTCTTTATTCCGTATCATTAACAACAATGATTTCATTTTGGAAAAAAAAAAGCAATAACTAAAATCCATCCCTGGCTCTTTGAATGCAAGCAATCTTATTGTTTTCGAGCTAGAAGGAACTAATCCCTGCTTTCTTTTAACTTCCTCTTTTGTTTATTGTGTTTTTACTAGTTCTCAGTCTATGTGGTGGCATAGTTAGTCAAATTGACTAAAAAAGCTTTTGCAGGTAAAATTGGACATTATATAAATTGTCATACCAACCTCAACTATATAACACTCCTTATGTATGTGTGTGTGCATGCGCATACCTGTGTGTACATTTTACCTACTAATTTGGGTTATGTCGTGCTTGATTTTCAAGGTAGGCTGCTTGTGTGGGAGAGAGAACTGTGTCTTGTAACCAAACTGGCAGAAGCAAAGGGGGGGAGGAAGGGGAGTGAGAGAGTAAAGTAGCTGAAAAGAAATAAAAGCATTTGAAGGGTAGTGACTAGATTTGGCAAGATGCTATCCATCACCTGTAAGCAAGGGAGGGAAATACAAGGGAGGAATTTCTGAACTGATGTAAGTTTCTACTTATGAATTGATGGGAGGGAAGGAAGCAGTTGAACTGAAGCGTGCAGAGGAAAAAGAACAATAAGAGAATAATGTCTAGCTTGGGAAGGCCAGGATAGCCTGGGATATGGTAGATGAGAAAAGGTTGAGCAGGATTGCCACTAATGAAGTGCTGGAGAGGTTCAAATTGCTGGTTGAAGCAGAGGAAGAGAATTTAATGGTGTCAGTGCTGGAGGAGTGAGATTTAAGACACTACAGCTTTGGGGGCAAAGCTGATTTCCATCACTGCTGCTTTTTCCCTGCTGTAAGAGATGCCAGAGGCACCTGGGTGCTTGTGTTTCTGTTTATGTTGTCGGAGTGGGAGGGAATAGGGGAGGACAGAGGCCTGTGTTGTGGTTTTGAAAGTGATGAAGGCAGCTGCCTTACTTGGTAATGGCTTAGTCCCTGCACAGTGGGAAGGTCTGAAAAAATGAAACTGAGACTGACTGCTCAAATAGATCTCTAGGATGTTACGTTGAGTCCTGCAATGACAACTTTTATTATTCATTTATGAAGAAAATCCAACGGAAATTACTCAAAGTAGCTTTAGTTTTCAGTTTTATGATACACTTACTAGATCCTAGGCACTGTGCTAGTTTGGCCAGGATTACAAAACCAAAAGGAAAATACTGCAAGCCCCCAAAGACTTACATTCCCTGGGGTATAAAACATATACACAGATAAGCAAATACAAAATTGATTCACAATACATATAAAATGATTTTGGTGGAGAGACGAGAGCATCGATAATGCAGGGATCAGGAAAGGTCTTGCCTAGGAGTGGTCACATTTTAGGTGATGAGAACAGCCTGGGCAAAGTACTTAGTACTAAGGCAATTGATGAAATGAATGTAACAGTAATATCTCTGTCTGTGATTTGGTGAGAACTCAGACAAGTGTTAATCACACTTAACCCACCCTCCTTTCCACACTCCTACCTTTTATATGGATGTGTGCATGCACACGCACGCACACACACACACATACATACACATATCTTTATTGTGGACCAGAAAAAGACTTTCTTGTCGCATATTTAACCACTTCCTTTCTAGAGGAGTCATTTTCCTTTGGAATCAGACCACATGGTCACAATGAATGCCTCCCTCAGTGTTAGCCCAGATGGTAAACTGCTTAACCACTCACTGGTCATTTGACTAGTGAAACACCATTAAAACTATGCCTTTTACCCTAGGAACTTGGGCATTTTAAAATATTCATTTTAAAATGAAAAAAATGCTTTCTCTGCTAACTCTGAGTCTCAGAGGATAAATGTCTTTTCTGAGTTCAATAGTCAGTTGCAGACTACTCATTTCCAAACAGATAGGTAAATAGAGAGATGGAGCATACATGAAGCATTTACAATGTGTCAGGCATTGTGCTAAGTGCTGGAAATACAAATATAAGCCAGCAAGCCAATTCTTACCCTTAAGTAGCTTCTATTCTAATGGTAGAAGACATTAAATAGAGAGAAACTGGAAAGTAGAAGAGCAGTGGGAAGGGGGAAATGGGTAGTGTGAAACAGATCAACCAGTGAAACATCTCCCAACAGAGGAGTTGGAGAAACCAAACATGGTGAGGGAAAGCATGCCTGGGGTCCTTCACAACATTATGGTGCCATGAAGGAGTCAGCCTTCAGGAATAGCAGGCCTTAGAGCTGAGGACTTTCCAGGGTGACAGTGCATTAGGCAAGGAAATGGTGGAAGAGTCAGGAGAGAGTTCTGGCATGAGAAACTCACCAGTTTCATTTTCCAGTGGGTTGCACACAGTACTAGAAAAACAATTTTCCTTTTTTTTTTCTTTGACATTTTAAGAATAGGGTAGACAATCATTGACCTTAAAAGATATTAGTACTGTGCTAGACTAGGTGACTTCTAAAAATCCTGCTTCTATTCATCTTAATCCATAATTCTGTTATTTTAATATGTATGTCCTCCAAGTCATAGCCTTAAAATATGGTTTTCTCTGCAATGGTTGTCCCACACATTATTCCCTAACACCTACCTATCTACTGTAATCTTGACTAATCTATATTCTTTATGGTAGTGACTCTCACCCCTATGGAAGAGATCTTCTTCCTCTTCCTTACCAAAAAAAAAAAATCTAGCAGGGAAAAAACAAATAAAACAAAACAAACAACAACAACAAAACAGTAGTACAACTAACTCCAACTGTGTCTAGGATAAATTTAATTGGGAATTGGGTCAAATGCTGCAGCCTCCATGTGACCAACATGGGTATAATGCTCTCCATGGGTTTAAGAGTAAGGAGACAGGGCAGGACATGGGAAAGGCCATGTGATGGGCCCTTGGGGGTAGGCATCTACCATGTAGTGTCTAAAGACAGATCAAACCACTGAAGAAATTGGTTCATAATCATCTTGATCCCAGGTTCAACCTAGAGCTATGTATCTGACCAAGTTGATTAAGCATATTAATCTTATGAAATAGCGACACTAGGATGGGACAGGGATTATGGCTCTGAACTTAAAATGAATATTGACATAGCTACTATGAAAACAGGCTTTATATGACTTCATATGAAATATATTACTTGCCTTCTCAATGGGTGAAGGAAGGGCTAGAGAGAGAGAGAATTTGGAACTCAATTTAAAAAAAAATCAAAAATCAAAAATATTGGGAAATTTACAGACTCAGAGCTGAAAGGAGGCTTAGAATTAATCTAATCTAGTCCTATTATTTTATTTTATTATTTATTATTGTATTTATTTTATGATACTAAATATTTGTTATATTTTATATATTAATATCTAATTTTAATTAGTTTTTATCTAATGAATTAAAACTCAAAATTTTATTAGTATTCATATTTTATAATAAACAATAGATATTTATTATATTTATTTATTTATTTTAATTTAAAAAGTGGATTTTATTACCGTGGAACACCATGGGACTGTTGGGGTACGTGGTCACCCAAATCAGATAGAACTTTTGCACAAACAGTGTACAGGTTTTTTTTTTTGTTTTTTTTACTTTTTTTTTTTAAAGCAATTGGGGTTAAGTAACTTGCTCAAGGTTACATGGCTAGTCATTGTTTTTTTTTATGCGTGGATGCTCATTTTCTGAGGCCGGATCTGATCTCTGGTCATCCCAACTCCGAGGCCGGCGCTCTTACTCACTGCGCCACCTAGCCGCCCCTTTAGGGCAATTGGGGTTAAGTAACTTGCCCAAGGTTACAAGGCTAGGTTTTTGTTTGTGCGGATTAAGTGTCTGAGGCCGGCTCCGAACTCAGGTCCTTCTGACTCCAGGGCAGGCACTCTATTCACTGCGCCACCTAGCTGCCCCAGTGTACAGGTTTTATAGAGATTCCATAGCCAGGTTACCTAAACTGTGATTGCAGTGATATAAGCTGAAACTCCTTTGATTGGTCAGTGTACACCTGAAACTACAATTAGTGATTGGTCAGTATACACTTGAATAGGCTGGGACTCCCACCCACAGATTAATCAAGGGTAAGCAAGGGGTGGGGGTTCTGCCTGTTTATAGATTAAGCAAGGTGGAGTTCTCTGTTTCACAAATCAATGAAGGAAAGGTTGGGCTGCCTGTTTTACAACTCAAGGTAAGGGTGAGGGGATTTGTGTCTGACATTCAGGAAGGGCAAAGTGACAAATCAATGGGGGAAGGGCAGAGTGGAGCTGGGTCCAGCATTCCCTACTCTTTCTTGTAGGTATGTCAAACCTTTGACATGGCTGGGTTCACATCTAGGGATCCCATCTAGATTTCCCAATTCTGTTCCTAAAAGATGGTGGGGAGGGGGGGTCCCTGATAATTAACACTAATGGAGTTAACACTGGTTTTGACAAATTATTGAAAACAGTGAGATAGAGTCCTACAATTAGGGCTATGATCAGGAGGAGAGGCTAATACCAATACTAATACCAAGGCTGATATCAATTTAGTGGGTTAAAGGGATGTTCCAGGGGAACAGGGACTGATACTCATTCTCAGAATTTTCCAGCTCCCTCTGTCCATTAGCAGTATTCTGGCTTACCAACTTCAGACTCTCCCTCACCACTCCAGAGTTGTTGCACAGAAGCCACAAGCTTCTCCAAGGACTGCACACAGGCCACCCTGTTTAAGAAGGTCAAGGTGGTTCTGAAGAACCACCTCTGCCAGAGAGTCCACCTGTCTTTCCAGGGCTGAGATGGACTGCTCTATGTGGGAGAGGTCAATATTTACCTGTGTACTTAAGGCCTGATAGTTGGCCTCCCCCTTAATCAAGGCTGCCATCCCAGTCACTGCAGAACCCACAAGGCCCAAGCCCACTGAGATGGGAATGAGGAGTGGTACTGCCTGCCTTAGGTAGTGGCTCAATTGCCCTTCTGGGAAAAGTACTGCCAAACTTGTTCACCTGGGAGAAGGGTGACTTGGGGAATTATGGCCACTAGGATACACAGGGGGTCCTCAGTCTGAGGAACACTGTAACAGAGATACACTGGGTAAGGCCATCGTGGCATGCCCACCAGACTCCTAGAGGGGCACAGAAGTAGTCTGAGCTAGAGGCCTGAATCATGTGGTTTTTTCCCACAACTTGAGCTATACTGAGAGCTGGATAAAGGGGTGCTGGATGATATGAGGCAGAACCCTGTTCCCTGTACATCCCCAAGGGAGAGCCTTGGGTGGTCCCGATCACAATTCTGTGTTGGAAATAGGGGTGACTGAGGCATTTAGTGCCACCCCTACATAGTAAGGAGGCTGGGGTTCAACACAAATCCAGAAATCTTTTCCCAACATGTGGTTAGAGCTGTTAAGTGTTTTATGAACAGCTGACAGAAGGGCAATTAAAGGGACCTGATAATTTCGAGATTCTTGAATCTTTGAAGATGAGGGGGGGTGTATGACCTGACAGGCACCCACGTGATGACAGCTGGTATTGTAATTTGGATATCAGCGTTCCCTATTGGGGCAGGGATAGCTACGCAATGGGATGACAATGGGGAAGGGGCACAGGAGGCTTCTTGGCACTTGCCCTCCCTCCTCCTCCTTCTCCTCAGGGACTATGATTCCCAGGACCCGAGGAACAGCGATTCCCCAGGTGGAGTCAGAGGGATTTTGAATGGTGATATTTGAGCATGGGTTGCTAGGGGTCAGACAAGATTGTATGGATTCAGAACAAAGGGTCCAATCCCTCACTACCGCCTGCCCAGTAGCACAGGGAGGCAGCAGGACTAGGAGGGGCAGGGGGTGGAAAGCTGTGACACAAACACAGGTGCACGGACGTCCTGTATCTGAACAGAGTAGGTAACCTGCATCTACTGGTGGGCCCCCAAATAGTCCAGTTCTGGGGAACAGGGAGTTGAAAGGTAGCTGTGTGCTCCAGTTCTGGAAAAGTCCAGGATTATCCATTTCCTGTGGTTAACACCCAGGTATAGCTTGGTCTGGGGGCATGGGGATTGTGGGGGACCACGCAAGGAGGTAAAAGGGGAATCAGGGAGAGGATCAGATAGTCTTAGCTTTAGGGGGTGCTCGTGGACTTCTGTTTTCCATTCTGAGGTGACAGCAGGCTTCACCCTGGTGCAATGGAGTCATGTGGGAATAGAGTCCACTTTGACAGCAGTAGGTGTAGTGGGGATCATGACATGTGGTCCCTTCCACCTCAGCTCCAGACCATGAATTTCTTTTTACCAGCACAGAATCCCCAGGTTGAAACAGGTAAGCTGAGTCGGAACTCAGGATTGGGATCAAGAGAGCTGAGGGAAGCAGTTTTTTCTGAATCTCCTGCAGACCCTAAAGGAACCCCCAAACTGGAGGTCCTGGATCCATGGAAAGCTGAGTGAAAGCCGAGTGAAGAGCAAGTCGGAGTCAGGAGGCAGGCGCAGTCTTCCCTCCTTGAGACCTGGGGCTCTGGAATGTCATCAGGGGCTAGCCCCCTTAGGGCTCGGGATGAGCAGATGCCTACCTCCGGAGGCTGAGAGCTCTTCTTTTTTTTTTGGAGGGCAATTGGGGTTAAGTAACTTGCCCAAGGTCACATGGCTAGGATTTCGTTTGTGTGTGTTAAGTGTCTGAGGCTGGATCCGAACTCAGGTTCCTTCTGACTCCAGGGCCAGTACTCTACTCACTGCACCACCTAGCCGCCCCCTGAGAGCTCTTCTTATTTGGGGATCTTTGAGGTGACACGGAACACCCCAAATCTCACTGGGGCCTCCAAATGTTGTACCTTAATAAAGGGGAGATAGAAGATCCCCAAGATTAAATTTAAAAAGTGTATTTTATTACCACGGAACACCGCGGGACTGTCGGGGTACATGGTCACCCAAATCAGACAGCCATATTTATTTTTAAAATGAGGAGACTGAGGTCCAGAAATGTTTCTAAGTATATGGATCATGATATCATAGGCCTAGAACTGAAGGGAACTTTGGTAGCCTTTTAGTCTAACACCCTAATTTTAAGATGCAAAAATTAAGCTATAGGGAGGCTAGGTGGTACAGTGAATTTCATGAATTTCAATTTTCAGTGAAAATCATGGGCCCTGGAGTCAGGAGGACCTGAGTTGAAATCGGCCTCAGACACTTAATATAAAAACTAGCCATGTGACCTTGGGCAAGTCACTTAACCCCAATTGCCCTCAAAAAAGACAAGAAAGAAAGAAAGAAAGAAAGAAAGAAAGAAAGAAAGAAAGAAAGAAAGAAAGAAAGAAAGAGAATTAAGACCTAAGTATTAAATGATTTGCTAAAGATGTCACAGTTAGTAACCATCAGAGTCAGGATGAAACTCAGGTCCTTTGACCCAAGAGCCAATGCTCTTCCCTCTAAATCCTTCCCCTCTCAACTCCCCTCCCAACCAGTACTTACTCTTATTGCTCTGCCCAAGAACACACTTAACTAGGAAGAAAACTTAAGCATATTGCTACTAGCCCGTGCTCTGTTAGAAGCATAGAATCAATAGTTATTGGTTCACAAATCTGAAAATGCAAAAATCAATAAGGAGCTATACTTTCAGGCTTTGGACAAGGTATTTAAAAGGCCATCTATGAAGAAAATAGTACAAAATACTTGGCAGTATCTCAATAAACCTATTTGCTGCTCTTGACCAGCATTTATATTTTTACCTGCCATTCCTTTCTGCAAGATTTAAACTGGAAATTTTATTCTTTGTGTCCCAGCCCCTGTCACTCTAAATGTCTCTCATGTGAATCAGCACTGGCCCTCTTCACAAATAAGATGCAAACCATATCCTTGCCAGAACTAAACACTTATCTCAGTGAAATCGGAACAAACACTTGAAGGTTAAAACAAAGATTCATTGGTTAACTGAAGCAAGAGAAAAACACTGGATAGAGCATGAATTTTCCACTGAAATGGATGTGAATCACAAACCTAAAGCCTAAGAGAAATACACATTTTTCTTTCACAAAAAAGGATTTTGATCTTTATAGTTATATATTATATTTATTCCCTGATTATTTGTCTTGAAAAATGGACTTCAAACTGAGTGCCTCTAACTGTTGAAAATTCCACATTACTGTATTTTGTTGAGTTGTATCCCACGACTTTGGTTTCTATACTATAATGGCTATTCAATATGGTCCCTTTCCTTTTGTAACAAAAAACCCTAGCAAAATCAAATGACTTCATCTGATAGCATATGTGATATTCCATACTCATGGTCCCTCACTGGTCCACTGAGAGATCATTTGTTCTGCAGAATCAAATAATTGAATAAATTAGTTAGATGAAAATATTTAATCCCTTAATATCCTTCAGTGTAAGCATCAGTAAATCATAGGCCTGGAAATGGAGTGGGGGAAGGACTAGAAAGCATATAAGCTACTTACTACTTGTTGATTTAACCATATGTTATTCATTCAATAAATATGTTAAGTACCTGCTAGGTGAGTAGCACGGTAGCATAAGATTCAACTACAAATTATACATTGTCCCTTTCTTAAAATAGCTACATGTCACTGGGGGAGGGAGAGGGAGTAAAGAATGGCGGAGAACAACAAATATGCGTATAAGTATAATACAGACAGTAAAGGAAAAATCCAGGCAAAGAGCTCAAAAAAAAGTATGAGGACATCTGTCTTTTTAAAAGCTCTCCAGAGGAGGACACTTCTCATTATAAGTCATGCCCAAAGAATTTCAGACTCTTATGGCTTGAAAATTATCTCTCTCCTTTAAAGGAAAACTCTCCCACTGCAGTCTCATCCTTTTTTCATTTTGTTTAATCCTCTATGAAGGTAGAAAAACTCTGACTACTTTCTGAATAATAAGTTCTCATACACTTAAAGATTTCTCCTCCAGAGTTTTCTTTCCTCTCATACTAGAGCACCATCTTGGTACTAGTCCTTCTAGTCTTTCTTTGCCAGCGTTAGATAAGAAAGGCAATGTGGTGTAATTGATAGATAATTATCCTTAGCACCACAAAGACCAAGGTTCAAGTTTACCACTAATATATATTACTTGTATGATCCTGGTCAAGTCACTCTCAAGTGTCCCTGTCAACTCTTTTAAGATGAAAAGATGCCAACCAGAATTGGTGGAGGGAGGTTTTTCACCTGGGAGTTTGCCATGCTAATGAAAATAACGGTCCAGTTCCTATCCTTATGTATCTTCTATGATGATAGAAAACTTCTGTCTACTCCCTGAACATTAAAGTGCTCTCATACTTGACAATTTAACTTTAGTATCATTCTCTTTTCTATACTTAATCCATCCTCTGAAATTAAACTTCCTAGACCTTACTTTCCAAGCTTGGAGAAAGCAGAATTTCATGTCAGAGATGAACATTTGGAGATTATACTGTCCCAATCCTTTATTTTGTAGAGAAGGAAGCAGGTCTGTGAAGGTCAAGACACTGCCTAACATCACATAGTCAACAGGATCCAAATTCTGGTCTTTTGACTGCAAATCTGGGATACTTTCTATGGCACTATGCTGTTTCCTCATGCTCCTTTCATTCAACTCCAAAACTTCAGTCTTTCTTACTCACTCCTTGGCCCCATAAACTGGCTCCTGATCAGAAATACAGCCTCACTTTCAACTTCAACATAGAAAAGTGACTGCTGGGCCAAAAGTAAGTCTTCTCAAACCTTGATACCGTTAATGTTGATTTTATCCCTATTCTCTTGCCAAAGGCAATTTGTTAACATTATTTCTCTACCAAACCTTCAGTGGATTTCATATCTTTCAAAGCTTGGTGAGGACACCCACCTTTGGGAACTTTATAAGTCTGACTTGACTTTATGGGTAATGCATCCTGGAAGCACTAGACTGAGAGCCTGTTAGCTAGGTCCTAGGCTTTGGTACATCTAAGAACCTATTACATCTTAATTATACTTTCTCTCTCTTGATTTATGCAATTTATCTTTTCTTCTAAAGTATTCTCTCCTTCATTTGTCCCTTGTGAACTTCATTCACTTTATTTCTAGCCACTCCTGCAGAAATAAAACATTTCTTATTATTCCTTCCTACTTAGACTAAGAACTTGCTACATAGAAATTGAAGTTCGAATGTGTTTTTTAATGGTGCTTTAATGTCATTGAACAGTAATCATACCAGACAAGATATTCCTTAGCTATCAATTAAATATCTTCCAATTGCACCCACTCTGCCTGGATAGGTCAGAAGTTTTACCAGTAGAATTTCAAGATGTGTCAGCAAAAAGAATCTTATAATGAAATTGGGGAATATATGCTTCTTTCTCTGAAAAAAAGGGTTAGGATGGAATATGAAATTGAATCATATAAGAACCTGATGCCATGGTGTTTATACTTTAAGACATTTTAAAATACTAAATGGGATATTTTCTACACTATATTATTTATATGACTAAGGACCCCTACTTTCAAATAAAAATTACTTAGAATATATTAATAATTCTTCCTTCTGTCAAAATTAAACATATTTCTCATTAAAGAAAGAAACTTGAGGGACTTCTAAGTTTTGGGAGGGGAGGGGAGGGGAGGAGAGGAAAGGAGAGGAGAGAAGTATGCTACCATCTGTAGACAAACAGTCTGTACCCACAATGAAAGAGTTTACATCTACGCATTTTGATTGAATCGATAAGTATTGTTTGTTTGCTTACTTTTCTATGGAGAATGCTTTGTATTTTTTTTAATTTTGTAGCACAAATCTAATCATATGGTAGGCACTTAATAACTACTTATTGAAATGAATAGTACCCTAATAAAATTATCCTTTGAAGATTCAATCAACAGATTACCTCTGGGACACTCAAGAGAAGACAAGGAATGATTAATGATTGGGACCAAAGAATGTGTTAGCATAGTAGGGAAGGCAGTGGAGCTGGGCTGGAGGAGGTGAAAGAGTGCAGTGACCTTCAGTAGGTTTGAAAGCTGCATGATCCTCCTTTCTCTACCAGGTGAACTCAGTCTGCCTCACATACTACTGTTTTTGCAGAGAAAGCTTTGTTAGGGAAACTAAGAGGAGAAGCACAGTAAGAAGACTTGTGGGTACAATGCAGAAATTATCTAGCTCTTGTTTGGATTATCTGGCAGTTTAGATAATGTGTGACCTCTATGTTACCTGGATTTTTTGAGTGAGTTTGTGATTGTATTATTGTGCTGCTATAGTGCATAGAGCCAGACTTCACTATTAGAGAAACGAGACAATAATGATCTTGGTCCCAGGTTCAACCTAGAGCTGTATATCTCACTAGGTTGATTGAACAAACTAACCTTATGAAATAGGGATATTAGAATGGGACAGGAGTTAGTCTCTAGACTTAAAGTGAATATTGGCATAGCTCCTATGGAAATAGGTTTTGCATGACTTCCCTTGTATAATGGGTAACATATTGTTTGCCTTCTCAGTTGATTAAGGAATGGTTAAACGGGTAGAGAGAATTTGAAACTCAAATTTTAAAAAATGAACTAAAAAATAAATATAGGTAAATATTCTAGAATCAGAGTTTAGAGGAGGCTAGAAATAAGCTATTCCAGCCCTGTTATTTTAAAGATGAGGAAACTGAGATCAAGAGATACAAAATGATTTGTCCAAGATCACACAGGTAGCAGAAATGAGATTTAAATACATATGTTCTGATTACAAACTCATTGCCCTTTCCACTGTGCCATATTTGGATTAGTTGTGTAGTTACACAAAGAATTTCCAGTAAACATGATTCCAGCTATGTGAAAAAATATTTTAACACACTCTCTCAGGCTACTTTTATAATTGTACCATACTCTATGAGTTAGCCTCAGTTGACTAGAATCATTAATGCAGCTTCATTAGGCCAAACCAGGAAGGGACTCTTCAGTAAAAGACCATACATCAGATAGCATGCTTCTCCAGGAAGAAAGAAAAAAACCCAACAACAGCTATGAGGGAAAAGGTATCAGGGGAAAAAAACAGTCAAGTGAAAGAATGGAGTAAAAATGTAGGCCATGGAAATTGGGGAAGTTGATGAACCAGGAGGCCAGGATATTGTAAGAGATAACAATATGTATATGGATGTCTTCAGATTTGAGGGCAGGACTTGCTGACGAATTCAGTCAGCCATTCCTTGAAAAAGAAAGGATAGTGGCCTAGAGACCAGTAGATTATGAAAACAAGATCTAGACAACGTAATTTAAATGGAAAATCTGAGATTCAGTGACCTGCCTATAGACACACAGCTAATAAGAACCAAAAGCAAGATGTAAACCTATGTATTCCTGATGCAAATTTACTTTGTTTTGTTGCCTTTGATAGGTCAGTATAGAAAATGGCTTATACTCATCTTCTGAATCCATTTATTAAAAATGTCAATCTTTTTTTCTTTATTTATTTTTAGTCTTTAACATTCACTTTTATAAGATTCTGAGTTCTAAATTTTTTCCACCTCTTTTCCCTTCTTCCTCCCCAAGAAGGCATGCAATCTGATATAGTGTAGCAGCAAGCACCCTAGCATACTCAGAATGGCTGCTAGCATAGGTTCTTAGATCTGCTTTTCTAAAGGAAAGCAACTCAAAATGGGTTAACAACATTGCTTTAATCAGACATATGTCATTTACCTAGTTCAGGGAAAAAAAGGTCAGCACGCCAAACTTCAGAGAATACAAACAGGTTACAAGCAGACAACAAATACAGACAAAAAAACAGATCAGCAGGCAGGCTTCCAACTGTCTGACCATTACATCCATACCTAGTCAGTTACCAGAGAGGGAAGCACCAACAAACATATGGATTTTCAAAGCCAGGGGGCCTCAACAGCTGCCCAGAGTCTTATCTGGTCAAATCACACAACTCTTCTCAAAGAAGAAAACAAAACCTCATATGAGGTTATATATAGCCTTCTCCTGGATCAGAGAATGTCACAGCCCTCTTGACCCACTGCCCAATCACAAAGCAAAAAGGTGTGGGCATTCCTGAAAAACGAGCCTCCTGCCACAGGCTCCATGTGACTATATTCAGCCTATTAGGGGGCAGAGTATATTTTCAAATCAAGGAAGGTTCTCAGAGTCACTTAAGCCTATCAAAGAGCCTGGGGCAGGGAAGATTTTAGATGCCTATTCCCATAATATATAGGTAACATATTTACAATTATATTAAGCATATTTCCACCTTAGTCATGTTTTAAAGAAGAATCAGAACCAAAGGGAAACACCACAAGAAAGAAAAAACAAACAACACTTAGACTCCATAGTTCTTTCTCTGGATGTGGATATTATTTTCCAGCATGAGTTTTTTGGAATTGTCTTAGATCATTACATTGCTGAGAAGACCTAAGTCTATCAAAGTTGCTCATTGCACAATGTTGTTGTTACTGTGTACAATGTTCTCTTGGTTCTTGCTAACTTCACTCAGCATCAGTTCATTTAAGTCTTTCCATTTGTGTTTTTTTTTTCTGAAATCTGCCTGCTCATCATTTCTTATGAAATAATAGTATTCCATTACATTCATATACCACAACTTGTTCAGTCATTCCCCAATTGATGAACATCCCCTCAATTTCTAATTCTTGGTCACCACAGAAAGAGATGCTATAAATATTTTTGTATATGTGGGTCCTTTTCCCATTTTTATGATCTCTTTTGGATACAGTTCTAGAAGTGGTTTTGCTTGTATGCAGTTTTATAGCCCTCAGGCATAGTTCTAAATTGCTCTCCAGAATGGTTGTGTCACTTCACAATTCCCCCATCAATGCATTAGTGTTCCAATTTTCCCATATCTTCTCCAACATTTATCATTTTCCTGTTTTGTCATGTTAGTCAATCCAATAGGTGTGATGTGGTGCCTCAAAATTGTTTTAATTTGCATTTCTCTAATCCATAATGATTTAGAGCATTTTTTCATACAACTTTATAGATAGCTTTAATTTCTTTATCTGAAAATTGCCTGTTCATATAAAGATGTCAGTCTCTTATTCATTAGTTCAATGTTGCATTTTTATTGTTGTTCAGTCACTTTCAACTCTTTGTGGCCCCATTTAGGATTTTCTTGGCAAAGACACTGGAGTGTTTTGTTCTTTCCTTCTCTGGCTCATTTTGTAGATGAAGAACTGAGGCAAACAAGGTTAAGTGACTTGCCCGGATCACACAAATAGTCAGTGTCTGAAGTCAGATTAGAACTCAGGAAAATGAGTCTTCTTGATTCTAAGACCATTGCTTTATCATAACTACATGACTTCAGTATACTGGAAAGAGCATTGCAGACAGAATACCTATTCTTGAGTCTCATACCTTAAGTCTCCTATGTGCCATTTATTAACTGTTAACTTGGGCAGATTATTGCTTTGACTGTAGCTTCTTCATCTGGAAAATGAGGGTTGTTGTACCCATTTCATGGGCTAGTTCTAAAAATCAAATGAATCTGTTAAGTACCATAAAATGAATAGTTGTAGATATTTTTTTTAATAATTTTATGTACAGAAAAACAATCCCATTTCTCTGAAGAGTAGACAAGGAACCAAACAGAGGTCTTCATCTCCAACTTAAAAGTCACTGTAGTTTAGTTAAGGCCTCAGGATGCATGGAATAGGGTATCATTGTGAGATAGGAAAAGCAATATTTCTCTCATTTTCTTGGTTGAATTTTTTTCTGAAATCCAGGCCAAAAAAGTTTATCAAAATCTAGGTTGATCTAGTTAAATAAAAATTAGTCATATGAGTGAATCATTGGTTTCTGCTGACTAGATAACACCTCTACAGTAATTTATAATTCGTGTTTTAGAAGTGCATGTCCTATTTTTGCACTTTAGATCGGCACTGGCTTGGAGAGATAGACACCTTTTTTGGTTTATTGTGATTTCTGTATGTAAATAATTTAAGGGAAGGAATGAAACACCCTAATGTCTGACTTACCAAGCATGGGGTCTGCTGTCCAATGGAAGATGTTCAATTTTAGCTGCTTACTTAGGCAGTTTCACAAAGGAAAAATACAACAAAAAAATCTTTCTAGTCTATGCAGGTAGGAGATTCATAGCAAAATCTTCTTGAGGGTGGATTTCTGTTAAATCTTTATAATTCTTCATTACTGCAGGAGATCTGTGACTGGGTATTTGCTTCACCCACAGAAATTAAAATCTTCCCATTAGTGAAAACTAGGTTTTCATTAATTTCTGTGGCCAAAACAAAAATTCATCCCAACCTTTGTTTGTTGAGACTTTCCTTTGGAGAGTCAGATCTTGCATGTCACTGGGGTAGTGGATTGATCTGATGTCAAAAGGCCTGGGTTCAAATCTCTGACACATTTACAATCTTGGGTGAACAGGCATACTGCTTTATTGTGTCTGGGCCTCAGTTTCCTCATATGTAGGATGAAAGGGTTGGAATATAACTAGGGTTCTTAACCTGCTTTGTGTCATTGACTCCTTTGGCAATCTAAGGAAGCCAGTAGGAGTCTTTTGAGAATAATGCTTTTAAAGAAATAATATAAAATACACAGGACCACAAGGAAACCGATTTATTGAAATATGGTTATCAAAATATCTAAAAACAAACAAAAATACAAGTTCACAGACTTCAGCTTAAGAACCCCTGGACTATATTGTCTCCAGGGTACTTTCTACTTCTAAAGCTTATGCATGATCCTATTATACTGTCTTCTAGTAATCATGCATTTTAGTTCTTCGGATCTCTATGGACCCTGATTCTCTCATCTAAATGGGTTGTATCCCAGCATCCCCTGCCTGATGAGGTTAAAAAAATTCTCATTATTTTGTTTAACTAGGAACAGAAGAATAAAAGCAGGATGTTAAAGAGGCTGAAGTCTATAATTCTCAGCTAGAAGGCTATTCTGCAGGTGTTTAAGTAGCACAAAGAAATCCAAATAAATTATAGGTCTATATTCATCCAATAGCTTTGGCTAAGAGATTTTTTTTATCTGAGAGGATGGTTTCCATAGAATTTGCATGTGAAGACTCTGTTTTTAGACTTTTCAAATATTCCAATGACCAGCCTGTATGCAAGAAAAAACAGAAACCATCTCCATCTGACCAACCTGGCCTGGAAAAGCGCTGAAGTTTAGTTGTGAAATTTAAGCTGATTCTAAGTTAATTCTCTATTTAGATTATTAAAGTGACTTGTGTCTCCTGAGTGACCTGTTAGTTTAACCACAAAAACATAATATCTTGGCATCCTAAATACAAGATTTGTCAGATCATAGTTCTAGAGTGTTTAGATGATGTAATGGATTGTTCTGGGTCTGGAGTCAGGAAGACCTGAGTTCAAATATAGCCCCAACACTCATTTACCTATGCCTGCATCAATATCCTCATGTGTAAAAAGGGGATAATAATAGCACCAACCTCCCGTAATTATTGTGAGGAAAAAAAAATGAGATAATATTTACAAAGCATTTTGCAAAACTTAAAGGCTAATTAAATGCTAGCTATTATTATCAGCATTTTATAGATGAAGAAACTGGGGCCCAAGAAGGTTAAGTCACTTGTACAAGGTCACACAGAAGAAATATTTGAACAAGATATTTGAACTCCAGTCAATGATTTTTCTATTGTAAAAACCTGCTTCTCTGCCAGGGAAATCACAAAGACCTGCCTTCATATCCTCCATAAACTGACATATACTGATTTGTGTGACCCTTGGCAAGTCACTTAATCACTTAGCTTGCCAGGCAATTCTCTAAGACTGTAAAGTATAGGTGACTCTTCATGGAGGGAATTTCCAAAGGGGGAGAAATCTGAATCTCTTTAAACAAAGGCAGGAAGGTAGATGGCACTATTTGGATAGAGTCTTGAATTTGATGTCAGGAAGGCCTGAGTTTGAATCTTGCCTCAGACATTTACTGGTTATGAGATCCAGGGAAATTAATTTAGCCTCAATTTCTTCATCTACAAAATGGGAATAATAATAGAACCCTTCTTATGGGATTGAACCTTAAAGTGAAATATAAAATATTACCTACTACTATCATTTCTCTCCATTTGTTGACAACTATGATCCAGAGAGGGAAAAAACAAACAAACAAACCAGTAAAACATAATTAGCTGGTTTAATGTGTTGACTTCCATGTAGGCATAATGGTTTATCATTCCTGGACGCAGCTTAATGTCATTTAAATACCAATGAATTAATACTCAGAAAGTCTGGAAATCAGTCATAGTTCTATCATAAAGTGATATTGTAGTCATGAAATTGAAATTCATGGTTTACATGGTTAGACTTACAGTTAGGAGGCTTGAAAAAAAAGTCACGATTCACAGATTTCTAATTTTCTAAACTTCTCAACTGGAAGTATAAAATATGTAGCTATGAGGAGCTGTCTTCACTTTTTTTTGTACTTCTGTTTGAGTTGAGAAGGATTGTAGTGTTATTGGTCAAACTCTTCTTTCATTGAGTCATATGGAAAGCCAGGAGATTGGATCAGATGACCTCAAAGGCCTCTTCATGGTTTTTTTTGTTTGTTTGTTTGTTTGCTTGGCATTTTTTTTTCTTTTTGGAGGGGAAGGTAGGGCAATTGGGGTTAAGTGACTTGCCCAAAGTCACATGGCTAGTTTTATATTAATTGTCTGAGACTGGATTTGAACTCAGGTCCTCCTGACTCCAGAGCTGGTGCCCTTTTCACTGTGCCACCTAGCTGCCCGCCTCTTCATGTTTTAACATTCTGAATTATACCTAACTCCCCCTGTGTTGCCTTCTCATGTTGTCTTTGAATCAAGAAAACTAGCCAGAAAGCTCCCTCTCTAGGGAGTAGTATTCTTTTAAATGTAATATTTTCCTGTGTATTTGAGGGAGAGAGGCTTTCTGTGGGAAAAATCCAAGTTGATCAGTTTCTAATGCTTGGGCAAAGTGTTTAAAGTAGCCTTTTAAAATGTCATTTAATATGTCTGGCAGAGGAAGGTGAGCAGGAGGAAGAGCAGGGTGACAAATTAGCCATCCTCCTAGACAGGCTGTTTAAATTATTTTTAGACATGAGACATACTGTACACACCAGGTTTTCATTGTGGATAATTAATATGAAATGTTACCTCTCTCTCTCCTTCTTGTAGTCTCACTGAGTCTAATTCTCTCCATCTCTTCTCTGGACCTCCCCTACTCAGCACCTCATTTGTTGCTTCTATCATCGATTGCCCTTTCCTGGTGAGAAAGTGCCTTGTTGGACCAGCCCTTGAGCTTGTTTGTTCCAAAAGCACCAATGTGGGGAGGATTTCTGGAGCACTGCTCAGAGACCCAGTGCAGTAATTTTGTGATGTGCCTGGTTTGGCCATCTGGTAACTGTGCTCCACTTAGCAGACTATCTGACCAAAGCATCAGCTCTCTCTCTCATTCACTCAGTTTTTTTTTTTTTTTTGGAGGGGGGAAGGCAAGGCAAATGGGGTTAAGTAACTTGCGCAAGTTCACACAGCTAGTAAGAGTGTCAAGTGTCTGAGGCCAGATTTGTACTTAGGTCCTCCTGACTCCAGGACTGGTTCATTACTTCACCACCCTAGCTACCCCTCATTCCCTTACGCTTATAAAAAATACTATAAATGTTCCACAAGGCAATTTGATTCCAACAAGCTTGTCCTCAAGCTTTTGCAAGCCCTTGGGCTCCCCTGTTTCAAAGAGATTAGTGAATGAAGAATAAATGAAGGATTGAAAAAACATTTATCGAGTATATACTGTGTGCAAAGTGGTAGAGATACAAAGAGGAAAAAAAGCAGTCCCTGCTCTCAAGGACTTCAGATTCTAACAAGGGAGACAATACAGATACGGAATATTGGCTGCAAGTCAGAGAGAAATTCCCAGTGGTCTTCAAGATGCAATGGCAAAGCATTGAAAAAAAAAAAGCAATGCATCTGCATTAATGTCATTTCCAATGGTAAAATTGTACAAGTTAATGAAGTGGAAGGTAGTGGGGTGGGAGTGGGGTGGCAAGTTAATACAAATGGATGCTATTTTCCCTGAACTCCAGTGCTGTCTGGGCAGAAAAAAAGGAAGTGGTTCAGACCAATTGGGATTGTCTAGGCTGGTCTGTTCATAAGACTGTTTCCTTTGCCCTATATAGAAGGGGGCTATATCTACCACATTGCCTTTTCAGTCACCCAGAAAACCAAAAAGAATATCAAAGACCTGAGAAACTAAGTGCCTCCTTTACCTCGGGCAGGGATATTTTTCCCCAAGGTCCCATTGGCTACCATAGTGTCCAGTACACAGTAGATATTTACATTTTTATTGGTTGATTAATAGTAATTCTTAAGGACAGGACTTGCTCGGGCTTCAAACTCAGTGTCCTTTACCTGGCCATGTGACATATGAAGTCTGAGAGATATAATTTCTGGAAAATTAACTATTTTATTAATTATGGTTAACAGATAATTAATAAAATGATGATCATTTGACTTTCTCTTATAAACCAAAGATGAATCACAGTGGCAACTCAATGCTTATATACCCTTGGAAGAATGGGTATTCCCAACAGGCAGGAATCAACTCTGGTTAACAATTAATCAAAGAATGAATATTATAATGACAGGTGTGCCTTTTCTAATGTGGAACTGACTTAGAAAACTATGTATTCACATAATGTATGCTTTATTATATTTTTATTTCTTTCTGTTAACTATCTCCCAATTACATTTTTTTTGCTTTTTTTTTTTTGAGGGCAATTGGGGTTAAGTAACTTGCCCAAGATCACACAGCAATATTCTTGTTGGTGTGTGCTTTAAGTGTCAGAGGCCAGATCCGAACTCAGGTCCTTCCAACTCCAGGGCTGACGGTCTACTCATTGTACCACCTACCCGCCCCCCAATTACATTTTAATCTGGTTCTAGGGGCACTCTGAGGGCTCCATATTCAACACCTCCAGACTAAATGCCCTCCTTTCCAGCTATAAATCTATGATCCTCTAAACTAGCCCACATGCCCAGGAGTTATGAGAAATTAGAATAAGGCAAATGGAAAATGAATCAGTGAACTTAAAATAAGGTAATATGTTTAACATAGTAAGAGAGTATTATAGTTCCATAGCTGAAAGGAAACTTAGAAATCATCTGGTCCAACCCCCTCATTTTACAGATAAAGAAATGAGGTTTAGATAGTTTGGGACTTATCCAAGGCCACACAGTAAGCATCAGAGACAGGAACCAAAACTAGGTTCTCTAATTCCAAATCCATCACTCTTGCCATTGTGCCACATTGTTGGGAGATCCCACCTCCCATTTCTGTGCTTAAATGCGTAGTTTCCTTTTTATGCAAACCTATGCTAGTAGAGGGATATAGACTAGAGGTTCCATAAATACTTAATGAAATAAATAAAAAGCAAAATAAAACATAGATAGCACCACATTTTTTTCAATTAAATTAAGATATCTTTTAAAAAAATAACAATTTTATAAGAGCACTTGGAGATCTGTGGACAATATTTAGGTGCTGAAGTGAATTCATTGGACAATAAGAACACACTAATAATTTCTAAAATTATTTTTCACAATCCAAATGAACAGAAAGAGCATGTTTTATAAGAATAGTTAAATTTGACAGATTCACCTAATAACTGGTATGTTTCTCTTTCCATTTCATTTTATACCTTTCTCTCTATGTCTCTTATCTCACAGTATCTCTGTACAACTCTCTCTGCTCTTCAATCCCTACTTCAATCTTTTGTTTATTCACTTGTGTTTCTTTTTTTTTTTTTAATTTTTCTTTTGCTTTTTGGAGGGGGAAGGCAGGGCAATTAGGGTTAAGTGACCAGCCCAAGGTCACACAGCTAGTAAGTGCTAAGTGTCAGAGGCCGGACCTGAACTCAAGTCCCCCTAACACAAGGGCCAGTGCTCTATCCATTGCACTACCTAGCCGTCCCTCATTCACTTATATTTCTCACCCTTCTTCTTTCCTCTCAACTATAATCCTTAATTACAGTATGCAATCTCTCTCTCTCTCTTTCTCTCTCTCTTTGCCCCAGATCTATATGTATATGCATATATGCATGTCTAATATATAAATATATAATACATTGCATATATACAAAATTATATACTATCTCTATCTCTATACCTATGATTTCATTGATGTAGGAAATTTCTGGTAAGAAAACTGTAGATCTACAACTATTCTACAACTTATGGTCTTAAGAGGGTTCCCTAGAATAGAGAAGTTCAATGACTTGCCCAGGGTCACATAGCCATAGTTTATACCAGAGGCAGAAACTGAATAGAGATTTCCTGACCCTGAGGCTGGCCCTTTAACCACAATACCATGTTACTTCTCATAATTATTCATAATGTGTTACTTTAACATGTTACAGAATATTACTTTCATTTTTTATTTTTTAAAATAATTTCTAGAGTAGATGCTTTAAATACTTTTTTTCTGTTAAAAAAATCAACCTTAATTAAGTTGCTTTAAAAAATGTGGGTGCCCATGGGGTGCCTAAGTGACTCTTAGTCAGGGCTGATATGGTCAGCCCTGACTAAGAGCCCTGGAGTCAGGAGGACCTGAGCTCAAATCCGGCCCCAGACACTCAACACAAAAACTAGCAGTGTGACCTCAGGCAAGCCAGTTAACCCCAGTTGCCCTCCAAAAAAAAAAAAAGGCAAAAAAAATGTGTGCCCCAACTGATCATTTCTTCAATACAGTTAATGTCCCTCAATTAGAAAATTTCCCCTCATTGTCTAAACACCCAAAACATCTTCCCTTAAAATGATAGTTTTTGTTAAGGGCTCTGCTCAAACTTTCAGAGTAATGATTTTATCCAGTCTACTCCATCTGAATCTAAACTCAGCTGCAGAAGGAGCTAGCTTAAGACCTTGCTTTGTTAATATTTCTTACATATTTGCGTGAGAGTTCAATGTTTTGATCTGGCTGGCCTCCCAGTCAAGAGCTTAGGAGTCAAAGTGCAAAGTTTTAGCATCTCCATGCTGTGCAACTTTGGGCAAATCCCTGAACTTCTGCCATTCAGAGGAGGCTTGAATAGAGACCAAAGAGTTGCTGATGCCAAAGCGTAAAAGATTACATAGTTGTCCAGAAATCATCCTCTCTGGAAAAGGCAGACCAGTAAGGGTAACTTTGCAGCATTCAAGAGAGATGAGAAGCATGGTAGAGGCCCACAGGCCTGGAAGAAATTAAGTGGGACCTAAAAGAAGGTCAAACTCAAAACCAAAGTTATTAAGATTGTCAAAGGCTCCTCCACCCCTCCCTTCAGCTTTCTTTTTTTTTTTACTTGGGGGGTTAGTTTTATTAACTTCTGTTTTACATCATTCATTTCTGCCAGATTTTGAGTTGCAATCATTTTCCCCCCCATTTATTCCCTGCCCACCCTCCCAGTATAGCAGTCCCACAAGATACTGTTTCCTCCAATCTGCTCTCTCCCATATCTTCTCCCATACCCCCTTCGACTTTGCCATTAGGGTGAGGTGAAACTCTGTGCCCCAATGCCTGCAATCTTATCTCCCAATTACAAGCAAAAGAGTATTAATAATAGTATTTATATATATTTGAAACATTTAATTTTAAGACCTCGAATTTCAGATCCATTCCCTTCTTCCCTTGTCACCCATTCCCTCTGGGAAGATAAGTAATTCAGTATATGTTGTACATGTCTAGCTATGCAAAACATTACCATAATAGATATATTGTACAAGACTGGTTATAATTCCCTCCCACCCATCCCACCCCCCCCACCTCATCCATTCCCTACATGATCCTGTCCCTCTTCTATAGTGGGTATTTCCAACCTCCCCTTCCCCCAAGGATGCCCTCCCATCCATCATCCCTCCTCTCATCCCCCTTCCCCCTATTCTGCTGCAGGTTGAGATATCCCATTTAGTATGTATGCCATTCTCTCCCTGAACCAAATTCAATGAGAATGTGGTTTTGCCTTTTTGCCTTCCTATTCTTCCCCTTGCTTGTAGCCTCTTCCCCTTGCTTCTTCCACATGAGATAGTTTACCCTACCCTGTCTCTCCCCATCTCCTCATGCCACTTTCCTCTCTCACCTCATAATTTCACCCCTTGAGTATCCTCCCTTCCCAACAAATTCAACCTATGCCCTCTATCCATGTATAACTGTAAAGATATATACATACATTCACATATGTATTCATATGCCCATATACCCTTCTTCCATTATTTTCATACTGAGAAAGATTTCATTAGTCAAAGTTATTGATTTTCCATATAGGAATGTAAATAGTTCAACTTTGATAAGTTCCTTTTAATTTCTTTTCCCTGATTACCTCCTCAGGCATCTCTTGCTTCTTGTGCCTGGATGTCAAATTTTCTATTCAACTCTGGTTTTTTCCTCAAGAATGCTTGAAAGTCTTCTATTCCACTGAATGACTATATTTTCCCCTGAAACAAAATACTCAGATTTGCTGGGTAGGTGACCCTTGGGTTCAGTCCCAGCTCTTTTGCCCTCTGGAATATCATATTCCATGCCCTTCAATCCCTCAGTGTAGAAGCTGCCAGCTACTGTGCTAATCTGATTGTGTTTCCACAATATTGAAATTGTTTCTTCCTGGCTGCTTGTAGTATTTTCTCCTTGATCTGGGGATTCTGGATCCTGACTATAATATTCCTGGGGGTTTTCTTTTGGGGATCTTTTTCAGGAGGTGATTGGTGGATTCTTTCAACCTCTCTTTTGCCCTCTGGATCTAAAACATCAGGGCAATTTTCCTTGAGAATTTCTTGAAGGGTGATTTCTAGGTTCTTTCTTTGATCATGGCTTTTGGGTAGTCCAATAATTTTTAAATTATCTCTCCTGGATCTATTTTCCAGGTCAGTGGTTTTTCGCATGAGATATTTTACATTGCCTTTCGTTTGTTTGGATCTGCTTAACAGCATCTTGATTTCTCATAAAGTCATTAGCTTCCATTTGCTCCAGTCTAACTCTGAGGGAATGAATCTCCTCAGTGAACTTTTGAGGTTCTTTTTCCATCTGGCAAATTTGACTTTTTAAGGCATTCTTCTCCTCATTGCCCTTTTGGGCCTCCTTTGCCATTTGAGTTAATCTATTTTTTAAGGTGTTGTTTCCCTCAGTCAGGCTGTTGACCCTCATTTCATACTTTTCCTGCATCCTTCTCATTTCTCTTCCCAATTTTTTCTCCACTTCTCTTATTTGATTTTTAAAGTCCTTCTTAAGGTCCTCTATGACCTGTAACCCACTCATATTTTCCTTTGGGGCTTTTGGAGCAGGATTTCTGACCTCACAGTCCTCTGACTGTTCCATGCTTCGATCCTCTTTGCCCCCAAAGTAGGAGTCTAAGGTTGCATTTTTCTGTTTAATTTGTTTCCTTTGCCTTGGCATGTTGCCACTTAATTACTTAACTTTTGAGCTTGTTGCCATACTATGGCTCTGCCGCCAGACAGGGGAACTTTCGTCCCGAACGTGTGGGGACTTCTCTTTCTGGCAAGCTGGAAACCCACCCACGACCTCCACCCCAGATCACAATCCAGATCCAGGGAGGTTAAAGCAAGAGCAATTACCCCCCAAGACTGATCACTGGATCTCCCTACAGTTCGCAGGCCAGGAGCTGGAGCTGCCTCTGAAAACTACAAAATGCCGTCTCTCCTCAGTGGCTTCTAGTCCCCAGGGGAGGAAGGTGACGCGTTCCCCAAATACTGGTCCCAAAGTCCATAGGGCACTAACCTCTCACTTTGTCCTAGGCATGTCTATGTTGATAATTCTGGAATCGCCACAGCTGCTGGTGTTCTGGTGTCCCTCCAGTGGGCTGCTGTTCCAGCCGCCCTGGGGCTAAAACTGCGACTCATCCAGACCTGTACTAGGCTCTCTGTGCGCTGTGTGCTGCACTGCTAGCTCCCAGAGTGCTGCCCCCTCCCAGAGTGCTGCGCTGGTCCCTCCTGCAGGGCTGCTGGGTTGTCCTCAGCAGGAGGTTAGCTTCTCTGTGTTGTTCTGTGGGTGCTGGGGCTCCAGAAGTTGTTCAATGTCCACTTTTACATATTTTGGAGGTGATCTGGGGGGAGAGTGGCTTGGACGCACTGTTTCTACTCCGCCATCTTCGATAGCACCACATTTTAAAACAGTCAGTGTGCTGTCCATAGGAATTCTTATGGACTGATTAATGATCCTTATGTCTATTTGCATTTGATACCAATGAGGAAGAATATTCTAGCTTTTTATGGGTATCTAGGTTGCTGTGCAGATGCTTTTTTCTTCACCTAAACCACCCCACAAAACTTGGTGACTCACCTTCTTCCCTTCTCTGGCAGCTTGGTTTAGCTATGATGATAACCACAGAAATGTGGTTCAAAGAGACTCACTCTCACTACCCTGGGGAGCTAACCATGTCAAGAGATTCACTGTCTCCACATATCCCTGATTGAACCACAGTGGTGGGAGAATTGGTACCCTAATTACTAAAATAATGATTTTTTTGCCTCCTTCCAAGGTCTAGAATACATCCTGTGAAGAGCTAGCTCACTTACTGGGTCTTAACCACTTTCTTCTAATTTCCATATTTCCACTGCAAAGTATGATTGAGAGAGCTTATTAATAATGGACAGAGAAATAATCCCCTCAACTAAAAACCTTACATTAAACCTCTCTGTATAGCATTTTCTTGAATTTATTTGTATAACCTTGCTAATGTATCTCCTTATTATGTGCATTCTATTGCCTCCTCCTTTCGGTGTTATTTAAATCTCAGGACTTGTGGCAAAATACTCCAGTGTCTCTGCACATTTTTTCTCTTATAATTTATTTTCTCTTTTTGCCATTCTTGGTTCACTAAAATGTAATTATAATGATTACAATTAAATTTTTATTTTGTTCATCTTCTATTTTGATGGGATATGGGATGATTTCTTTTGATATAGACATTCTTTTGATATAGACATTCCTTTTGATGGGATATGGGATGATTTCTTTTGATATAGACATTCCTTTCGGTTGGAAGCAATCTATTCTCCATTACCATTCAATTCAGTGAGCATTTATTAAATGCTTAATGTATGACAGTCACTGATTTGTGCTGGGGATAAAAAGATAAAGCACCCTGCCCTCAAGGAGCTTACAGTCTAGTAGGAGGAAGCAATATGTGGCTGACAAATCTCAGACACTTTAACAAAAGCTTTTTGAGGGGCAGCTAGATGGCACAGTGAGTAGAGCGTCGGCCCTGGAGTCAGAAGGACCTGAGTTCGGATCTGACCTCAGACACTTAATGCACACACAAACAAAAATCTAGCCTTGTAACCTTGGGCAAGTTACTTAACCCCAATTGCCCTCCAAAAAAAAAAATAGCAAAAAAAAAGCTTTTTGACCTGACTTGATATAAGGAAATAAGAAAAGTTTGTATAAAATAACTGCCAGAGGAGGGTAGAAGTCTAACATAATAATAATTGCTAGCATTTAGTGTACACGGTTTGCAAAGTGCTTTTCGAATTTCTCATTTGATCTTCACAACAACCCTGTGAGGCAGATGGTATATTATCTGCATTTTGCACTTGGGAAAACTGAAGCAGAGAGAGAGGTTAAGTGACTTCTTCAGGATCACACAACTTGAAAGTGTTCGAGAGTTGATGTTTTGTACTCAAAATTTTAGATTCCAGGCACAGTGGCTCTACCAATTGAGATACCTAGCTGCCTCATGCCCTAATATGAAGAATATTTTCATAATAGAACAAGGGGTATGGTAAGGGACCAAGTGGAAAGACTGAGACACCAGAGGGATAGGACTGAAATAGATTGCCATGATGGATTGGGACATAGTGGGCAGGGAAGGGAATTTCTTCCTAGACATTTTATTACTCAGAATCAGTGAAGGCATAAGGGAGTAGATTATCCTGATATTCAGAGAAGCAAAGGTAATGTTGATTTGAATACCAATGTCTGAGAAAGAGGTGGACAGCCAAGGTGAAGCTCCACATCTGGGGGTTCCTGATCCTACTTAATGATAAAGGTAGGGACCCAGTCTGATTTTAGATGAAGAAAGGCATGTTTTGAGCTATTCATACTCAACCAGGTCAACTTTGCCCCAGGACTCCAAAGCAGATTAAATTATCCAACCTGGGTGGGAGAGAGGACTTAAGAGGGCCTTCCTTCTTGGACTGCTGGACACTGTGAGAGTCGGAAAGGTGGTAGTGAACATGTCCAGTTCCTATTCCTACCTGATGGTCAAGACAAGAATTAATGGATACTTGACCTAGGATAGACATGGAGAAATGAGACATACTCAGCAACAAAACCCAACATCAGGGGTCTAGCCAAAATATTTGAAGATTCCTCCAAAATCTCTTGAGATTGTGCCAATACTAATGGGAAATATGGGCTGTCCACCATTTATGTGATGCTATTTCTTTGTGACTGTGCTTTTATCTTCTATTCATTCATTTCTCTGATCACAACCTTTATTCTTTTTCTTGAACAATTCCTTATTCCATATATAAATTACAATCACCTTAGTTTTTCCTAGATACTTTCTCCACAGGAACTCAAAGGGGCTTATTTTGTAGATGTTAATGGTCGCAGTTTCTCTTCTGAATTATTGTGTAATGTAAATAGTGTAAAAATTCTGAATCCTGAAGCTACACTAGTTGGTTTAGAGCAAGGTTGGGGAGGGTTAGCCTCCAGGTTACATGTGCCCCACTAGGTCCTTAAGTGTGACCGTTTGACTGAATCTAAACTTCACAGAACAAATCTGCTTAATTAAAAGATTTATTCTGTAAAACTTGGACTCAGTTAAAAGGCTGCACCCAAGAACCTAGAAGTCTACATGTGGCCTCAAGACCATAGGTTCCTCACCCCTGGTGTATTGCATATTGACATCAAGAAGACATAAATTTGAAACTTCCTTCAGACATTTATAACCTTTGTGATCCTAGACATGTTATTTAATATGCCACAGGCTTCATTTCCTCATCTGTAAAGTGGGAGTCTGGTGGAGATAATAATGGAATCTACCTCATAGAATTGTTGTAAGGATTAAAGGGGATAATATATGTTAAGTGCTTTGGAAACCTTAAAGCATTGTAGGAATAATAACTATTATTATGCCTGCTTAAGAGGCTCACTTAAAACTTTTCAAACAGCATAGGGAAGGGACCTACATTAAAGTGAATGGTGAGGAGACTGGAACCAGGTAACTTGCTGTTCATATGGCTGATTTCTTAAAACTCCTCCTAATAACTGATCTGAGTAAGATGTTATAAGGCAAAGAGCTCTGATTGTGGAGTTGAGGAATGAGTTTAAATCCAAGTTTCTTCACCTCAACCTTTTACAAAATGAGGGATATGGACTAGATAAACTGGAAAGTCTTTTCATCTCTAAATCCCCTAAACTATAGTGAGTTTCTCATATTTTAATATCTTAGATATTTGTTCATTATCTGAATGTGAGGACAACTTTACTATCTTCATATCATAAATATAAGGGAACAAGGATCTTGGGGACTTATCTAAGATCACACAAAAGAAGAATAAAATTCCAATTTAAAAGCCTCTATAGAGGCAACATGGGGCAGTGGAAAAAGGCTAACTGAAGTAAAAGAACCTAGGATCTGATTCTGTATCTGTCACTGAACAACCTTCATGACCTTGAACAAGTCACAGCATCCCCCAGAGTCAATTTCCTCATCTGTAAAATGAAAGTCTTGGAATAGAGGGCTTCTCAAGTCCATCCAGCTCCCAGAACTTTCATTTTAAGGAAAGCACCCAAGTCAGCCATGATTTCCTTCCTTTCTGGGCTCCCTTCCTGACTTTCAGTCAGGACTTTCTCCACTATGTCCCAGTAGTCTTCTCATTCTGAAAGTTCACTCTGCCTTTGCTGGCTCCTCAGCCCAGAAGTTCATTCTGTCCCTGTGGCCCCTTCTTCTGACTGATTGGTTCCTTCCAGCACTGCTATTTTCAAGTGCCTTTACTAGCTCTCTCTTCATTCATCTTGGCTTTTTCTGTATCATGTCCCCCCAAGTACCTTTTCCTTCCTACAGTCCTTTTTAACTTTTAGAATGCAAACTCCTTGAGATCAAGTACTACCTTTCTTTTTACTTATATTTGCATTTCTAGCACTTAGCACAGTGACTACCTCTTCATACATTCTTCTTGACTTGATTTGACAGATCTAGGATCCCATAGTAAAGGATGTTTATTTTGAGGATAACAATGAAATATTTAGTTCAGCATATCCATAATAGCACTAAAATGTTGCTAGACTTAAGCCATAAAAGAGGTAAATGGACTCATAAAATTCTAAGTGAAGTAGATATGTGTAAGAATGCTTGGATCTGGAATTATAGGACCTTGGTTTGAGTCTTGATTCTGCCACCTATGACTTCTGTGTCCCTGAGTCAATCACCTTAGCTCTCTGTACCTCAGTTTCCTCATCTTGGTTTAGATCAAGAGTCAGCAAATAATAGCTGGGTGTGCCAGCCAGCCAGCCAACTACTTTTTGTACAGCCCATGAGTTAAGAAAAAAATGAAAAAAAAAACAACAACAAAAAAACCCAACATCCTTAGAACATGGACCATAGTACACATACATTTGTCAGGCTGGATTTGGTTCACAAGCCATTTGCTGTCCTCTGGTCTAAGATGAACTTTGAGATTCCTCCTAGCTCTAAATCATATAATCTTATATCTAGGTCTTTTCATTAAGGGTGAGTCTATGCAGTGGCTCTTGAATTTGCTGTTTTCATTTTGGTTAGATATGTGGGAAGGATCCGCCCTTGTGACAAATTGCAGCACAGTCCAGTCCATGAGATTTATTAGAACATACATGGTCTTACTGTGTCATTAAAATGACTGAAAACACCTGTTGGACTACTTTTCAATTTGGTATTGAGCATTGAATAAATGTGGCCTGAGTTTGAGTTAAAGGTGCCCAGAGAACATTGGAAGGTTATTACAGATAATGAAAAAATAAAAAATGCAAAATGGACGATCCCTAGCTTTGTGCACAGTGTGATTAGGTAAAGCTGATTATGACATTTTTAAAACATCTAAATATAAAATAATGTACCAAGTCTTAAAAATAGAATTGATTGTCCCCCATCCATGGCTGGGGAAGCTAGGAGAGTTTGTCTGGAATTGATTAAGTAGTAGGGGCTGTAGGATGGATGAGACAGATGTACAAGTGCATGCAAATTTGAGTAATTTTTAAATTCTTCAAATTTGGCCTGAAATTTTCAGGTGCTGCCTGAAGTTTGTATAACTTGCCACATGCTTTATGCTGGCCTGTACATAGAAGTGTTTAAGTTATTTGCACCACCTGTTTTATTATTTAGATCATAGTCAGGCCCTAAATGCTTATTTAACAATGTGTTTTAATTAAAGGATGAAAACAGATGTCACCATTAGCAAATATAATGGAAAGGAAATTGCAACTTGTCGTTTTGGTATTGAAATGCATTACAAAATGGCTTAGAAAATACTGTACCTAATGATTGCAGGCTAATTTAGTATACAGCACAAGTAAAATCCAGGAAGCTTAGATTTCTCTCTTTTGGGTAGGGGGATTTTAGAATACATTTTCACAACATCAGAAGCTCAACATGGGCTTTCTTTAATTTTATGGTGTGGGTGTGTGTGGGTGGGTGTGTTTGTGTGTGTCTGTCTGTCTGTCTCTTTAGCATATCAGAAATACACTTGAGTGCATCATGTCTTGGCTCTAGATTATATTTATGGACATAGATAGATGTATAGTCAGTTCAATATAGTCATCACTTTATCATGCGAATTATTAAATTATCCCTCTTTAAGAGATAGCAGATTTATTTAAATGCTTAAGTTTTAAATTCTAATTTATCTATACTTCAGTAGTCATTTCATATACACTGATTAGGCAGAAGAATCTTGAGGAAAAATAGCTATCAACAACAAAAAATATATCATTCACCCTAATTTTAAATAATAGAGCAGTTAGGTGGAACAGTGGATACAGTGCTGACCATGGAGTCAGGAGGACCTGACTTCAAATCTGGCCTCAAGCACTTGCTAGATGTGTGACCCTGGGCAAGTCACTTAACCCTGTTTGCCTCAATTCGTCATCTGTAAAATGAGTTGGAGAAGGAAATGGCAAACCATGTTAGTATCTTTGCCAAGAAAACCCCAAATGGGGTCATGGAAAGTTGGACATGACTGAAATGACTAAACAGCAACAATGTCAAATAATATGGTCTTTCCTTCCTTCCCAAACACACTCTCTTGAAATTCAATTCAATAAGTGTCTATTAAGCAGTACACTGGAGCAGTTTTGTTACCAGCTTTAAAATCCAGCAAAACTATTGATTGTTATCAGGGAGTTTTTTTAGAATCTACCTTGGAATCTATCCCACTTAGAACTTATTCTTTGCTTAGATCTGGAGTTTTCTTCCTGGTGTTTTTATTTTATTATATCAGAAAGTGGTGATACAAAAATTTAAGAACAAAAGAAACAAACAAACAAAAAATCAGTCTCTATAGCAGCTAGGTGACATAGTGAATAAAGCACAAGCTCTGGAGTCAGGAGGACCTGAGTTCAAATTCAGCCTCAGAAACTTAACACTTACTAGACATATGACCTTGGGCAAGTCACTTAACCCCAATTGCCCTGCATTGCCTCCTCCAAAAAGCAAAAACAAAAACAAAAACAAAAACAGAAAAAAGCAATAAGCAAAAAAGCAACAATAGTTCCTATCTTCAATGAGTTTACAATTGGGAGGTGGGGGTAGGAGGCATAATAATATAAATAAATAACTATACAATATATGCAAAATAAATACAAAGCAAAGAGACACTATGGTTTTTAGTCAGGAGTTCTTAACCTAGAGTCTGGTGGGTTTTTTTTGTTGTTGTTGTTTGTTTGTTTGTTTGTTTGTTTTTAACCAATAATTGTATTTCAACAAGACAACCACAATAATGACATCTAGGCGGTACATTGGTTTTGGAATCAGGAAGACCTGAGTTCAAACCAGCTTCAGATGCTTAGTAGTTGTGTGACCCTGGGCAAGTCACTTAACTTCTGCCTTGGTTTTTATAACTCTAAAATGGGACTAATAATAGTAGCACCTACATACCCAGGTTATGTAGGGTAAAATGAACCATTATTTGTGAAGTGCTGAGCGCAGCAACTGGCATATATGGTGCTTGATAAGTACTTGTTTCCTCCTTTTTCCCCTTTATAATCCTATATATTTAATTTATGTCTTAAAAACATTATTCAGAGGAACCCACAGGCCTTCACCAACTTCCAAAGGGTTTCAGGTTATAGTCCTGAGAAAACTGGGGAGAAAACTGAAGTCTGGAATTCAGCAATCTCTGGGTTCATTTCCAACCTCTGACTTCTACTGGTTTTGGGATTTTAGGGAAGTTATTAAACTTCTTGGTGCCCCTGGAATATATCTAACATGATTGAGTGTCAGAGGAGATGCTCATCTACAGTGGCAAAAGGAATTTCTTAAAGGGAAATTAATTCTACAGATGAAATCACTACCAATGAAATCACAGTTTGCATATGCAAAAAAATAGGAATTGGTGGTGGGGTGGGGTGCTAAATACTGGGAAATCTGGAAAGATCTCTTATAAGAGGCATCACTTGAAGGCCCTAAAGAGATTTAGTGGAATGCCAGCCTAAAATAAAAGGGAGCATTTTTATTGTGAGAAAATGAATGGCAATGAGATTTTATGCTAGCAGCTAGCATAGGTTGGCTGGCAGTGAAGGGATTAACACTGGAGCTGGGTCCTGAGAAGCATTGTGAGCCACCAATCCATTACAGCTTGTAGTATCCCATTACAGCTCTGTAGCTCCCAAGGAAAACCATGGAAGTTTGACATTGATGTCTGGGGTCACTGCTACTTTCAAAAGACCCAGTTTGGTCTCCTAGTGGAGCCCTTTAAAATGTAGACTGAGGATTATTTACCCTGTCAAGACTGAACCTCCATCTTCACCTACCACTCATTCATCCAAATACCATTTTATTATAATTAAACATCCAAGGCTCAAAAACAAGGATTAAGAAACACAATTCTATTAGCTTACTAATTAAAAGGACACTATTAGACTGACTATATAAGGTCCCCAAATTTAAACATTATCCTTTATCAGTCATTTCATTTGAAATAGCATTCATCTTACTTGACATTTTTAGACATGCTTCCTATAAATCACTCCCCCATTATTTCAGAGCTTTAGAAAGAGTAGAATCCTTAAATATCATGCAACCTACATTTTCTCAGTTCAAAATAATCTAGTAAAAACATTCATTCTTCTAATATCAAATTTTATATTTTATTTTCTCCTACTTATAATAGTTCTTATGAAAACTATTTGGGAAGCAAAACATCATTCATGCTAAATGATACTAGTCCTGTTGGTTCTATTTCACATGTTTCTAACCATGCTATTCCCCTGCTCAAGAAGCTTCATTGGTTCCTTATTACTTTTAGGAATAAATACAAACTCTTCTGTTAGGTTTTTAAATATTTATAAATATATAAAAATTATACATTTACTTAATATGCTTCCCAGTATATTAAGTAAAATGCACTTAAAATTCCAGTAATTACATAGTACTCTCCCCCATACACTTAATTTTTCTGCTAAAGGGGCCTATTCTCTGTCCATCTTATATGACAATCCATCTCCCATGTCATTTCTGTTGCACAGACTATAGTGCAATGTTCCCCCCTTTTCACTTTTGACTCATGGAACTTCTAGCTCATGGAACAATCCAAATGCAAGCTCCTATGAGAAATATTTCCTGATTCTCCCTCTTTGGCTTTTGTGCTCTATCCTCTCTTACTGAACTTACTTTAAATTTATTTCGCACATATTCTATTTTTACTTTTTTCTATCCATATTATAATAATGTAGGCTCATTCGAGATAGGGAATCTTGTTTTATCTTTGTATCTCCAGTGGTAGCATATAAATGCTAGATAGAATGAAATGGACAAGGTGTCCAATACATATGCCCATGGAGACTGGTTTCTTGCCTCCCTCCCTCCTTCCCTTCCTTCCTTCCTTCCTTCCTTTCTTCCTTCCTTTTTCATCTGAAATGATATACATTTGGGTATATCATAACCTTGTCCTTAGAACTCAGAGGGCAAGGACATGGCTACTAATGGGCATCAGAGTACTTCCCAGTAGAGCACATTCCACTAGACCTGTGGGTGTCACACGCACTGCTGCTTCCTCTGGTATTAGTACTAGCAACTGGGATGCAGCACATCTATTTGCAGTGGCCTTGGACTGGTCTTTTTCAACCAGAGTTTCCATGTTGAAAGTCAGATGCTATTCATAAAGCAAGGTTTTGGTAATAAAAAGGAAATAGTTTATTAGTTTATACACACAAAAATACACACACACACATAAATACATGTATAAATATAGAAAATTAAACTTTTTTTCAAGTTTAATAAAATTTGAAATAAACAATAACCTTTTGGCCTCTTTATAAGCAGTCTTTTAAATGGGCCAACTAAGCCACTGCTAGTGATGTGTCTGTGCCAGGAAGTACTGTTTGTTAGTCCTGGCTGACTCCCAGAGTTATTAGTTATTTGAACACAGAGACTGATGCCACACATTATTTTGGAAGTAACAGCTTCTCTCCTATACAGTCTCATGTACAGAAACACATAAAATTCATATGGCCAAAATTGGTATTGGCTTTCATTCCCACTCCCATTTCCCATGGTTAACCTATGTTTACCCTTTCCAAACAGATTGTTTCTAAAGAATATTGGAAACAGATGGTAGGGAGGAACAAAACTTTATATGTTTTCTGGACACACACACACACAGTCTTGAGGTGTCGGAAAACATTCAGAAGAGGGCAATTCAAATGAGGAAAGGCCTTTAGTATACATTAAGCAATGCTTGATTGAAAGACATGGGGAGGTTCAGTCTGAAAAAAAGAAGGCTCACCAGGGACAGAAGCACTTTCTTCAAGTACTTTCAATGCTGTCTTTTGGAAAAGGAGTTAGATTTCTTAAGTTTGGACCAAGAGGAGTACTAGGAAAACTAAGAAGGATAGATGGAAGCTGCAAAGAAGCAAATTTAGGTGTGATGCAAGGAAAACTTTATGCCAATTAGAACTATGTCAAAGTGGAATGGGAGGCCATGAGAGGTAGTGGAATTCCTGTAACTGGAAGTATTAAAAACCAGTCTGAAATACTACTTATCAAGTAAGTTGTAATGGTTATTCTTTTTTGGGTCTGGGTTAGGCTACTTGACCTCTGAGGTCTTTTCTATGATTTTGTGATTCCTTAGAAATTGTATGAGTACAAAGAGTCCTTTTGCCAAGAGCTCAACTAACCCGGCCTTGTCACCTTTGGTAGAATAATGCTGAGTTTCACCATACATGATTTCTGAAGGACACTTTTAGCATAGATGTCATTTTTGTCCATTTTTATGAATTACCTCTATCCCCAAAAGCATTTATTCTTTTTACTTTCCATGATACATATGTACCCTTCACAGTTTCCTCCTCCTTTTGCAAATGCTTATGTGTGAAAAAATTGGAATTTAATATTTATGGAGTATGCATAATATACTCTGTGTTCCTATTACTTGAGTTAGATGGTTTTCCCTGAAAATTTAAATTCTATTGCATACTTTCTTGTTGTTTTCACTCCTAATTGATTTTTCCAGTATATACTTTCCTATTTTATCATTCTATTTTCTTCCATGAAAATACACTTAAAGACTAACAACATCGTTATAAAGATTTCTATATCTCCTAGTGTTTTCTAATACCAGAACTCTAATATATCTCCAGTATTAAGGGGCAAGAGATACTTTGGTCCTATTATGGACTAATTCATTAACAAAATAATTTTAAGTTCCTTGATAGCTGCTACCTGTGAAACTAGATGAAGTTACCACAATTAAAAGGTATATTCCCCCGATGTGCACCTTTGCCATTTCAGGCAGTGTTGTACTGGCCCAATATTTAAACATGTGCAACTTGGGTCTTGAAGTATCCTGAGAAACAAAAAGATAAATAGCCAAAATTTTGCTTGGGACAAAATCATTTGGGAAAGAGGATGTGGATACAGAACAAAGACTAAAGGATGGGGATGCTGATTCTCTAGAGGAAAGTCAACAGGGTAGGCAAAATAGCTGGAATAGGTACAGTGCCAGAGAGGTCAGCCCTACTGGTGAAGTTCTGTCCAGGGTTGTATCCTATTTCCCTCAGAGTCCCATAGGAGCAGTTTTGTCTGATGCCTCCATCATTACTGGTGAGAGTTTTGCCAAAGTAACAAAGTATACAACATAAATAGCTAATCTTCAATTTCACTCTTGTTTTCCCCTAAGTGTCATCTCTCAGATAACAGTAGGGTGCTGATTATATCAGACACACTAAAACATTTTTTAAAAAGCTAAATGAAGTGCTCCATGAGGAAAAAGCAAAAAAAAAATCTTACTTGATCTATAATAAAGTAGGCATATGGAGTAAGGGTCCTCCACAAAAGCAAAGTAATTTCAAACAATATTTTATCACTTTTCTTCCTGTTCTTTTTCCAGCCATCTCTAAAAGTGCATTTTATCCTAATAGGTTATACCTCCTGCTGAATGTACTAATTTTATTACAACACATTAGATACTTCAAAGGAAAAAAAAAAACATTTCATAATTTAAATAACCATGTGAGAATTTAGTGTAAAAAAAAGGAAATCTTCAGTGCCATCTGCTGGACACTTTAAGGAGATGTTTAAAAAATATGTCTTTCAACTGGAGGAAATATAATGTTTTTAGGCAGAAACTGATAAATTTTTATTTGACCTTCTAAATTGTTACCTGCAAACATTATTACTCGATAAATCATAGCAAATTATTTCTCAGTGAATTAGATTCTCAGTTATCTCTTTGATTTCTATGTAAGCTGTTCAAAGCATTGGCTATAATGTTTCCTATAAAATGTTTTCAAAAGTTGGAACACATACCCAAGTAAGATTACATGCTCTTAAATCTTACATACATCTCAAGTTTTAAAATATTATTACAAAGTGCATTTCATATTCTATTATTACCATTACTTCAAAATGGATTAGAATAGAGAAAACAGTTATCCTCAATGCCATATTTTTCAAGATAAGAATATTTATACAGAGTTACCTGGGGTAACTAAAGATGTTAAGTGACTTGTCCAGGGTCACACAGCTAATAATGTCAGAGGCAGGGCTTGAACTCAAATCTTCCTGACTGGGGCCAACTCTATCTACTTTGAGGTTTTGTTTTTTTTTTTAATTTTTTAAAATAAATGTTATTTATGCCTTTTGCTTTTGACATCAAAATAATTTCTGGAAATGCTTCACTTTCCTTTCTCTCCCCCCGGCCCCCAAGAATTTTAACAGAGAAAAACAGTTAAATTTAAAAATAACAGCAGAGATCATTGCTGACCATGTGTGACCTTCTTTCCAGTAGGTTCCCTCTCTGATCAGGAGGGAGATAGGTTCCATTTCCTATTTAGCAAATATTTTTTGAAGCTTATCACATACACACAGACACACACACGTATACATGCACACACATGTGTATATCCATCACACACACACACACACACACACACACACACACACACACACCTGTCTTCAGGAGTAATAATAACCAATCAGAAACCCCTTAGTAAGTCCCGAGCCTTCTTTATAAAATACTTGCAGCTGTATTGATTTTGAAGCTTCCCTGATGCATTGAGTCCATCTGTAGATGGAGAAAGGAGCCCTGATGAGAACTTGGTGTAATATGCCTTATTCTGGGAAGAGTCCCTGGCAAGACAATCATGAACTCTTCATTTCCTGCCATGCCCTGATGACTAGTCAGGCTGTTAATAAGCAATTATTAAATACCGGCTATGGCCCAGGAGCTGTGCTAAGTACTGGGGATACAAAAGGAGGTAAAAGACAATCCCTACTTTCAAGAACATTACCATTCTCTCTGATTTTGCTGTAGTTCTTCCTGTCTTTCATCTCCTGCTTTAGAGGGGTCATGTCAATTGCAAGGTAGGGTGCTTTTGTTGTAGAGGTGTGAGCTTTGTTATCATTTTAGGAGTGGATGCTTCTCCTTCCATGCTCCCTTGTGTCTTTAGCTAAATCATATGACCTTCTTCTACATCCCCCAAGGGTGTCTATAGGCTCCTGTGTTCCAACCCCTGCCATTGGCCATCGCCCTCCTTTCCTCCCTATACTAGTTTTCTTCTTTGCCCTTATTTTCAGAAGTTTAATCCTATTAAAAGGAAGGTAGTTGTTCAATGACAGTGTTTTTCTCTTCTCTTCCTACCTCCATTCCCTTTTCTTCTCCTTCTTTACCTTGTTTGGCACTCTAGAACCTCTTTCTTCCTTATTTTCATCTCTATTTCTGTCTCTCCTGTCTGCCTCTCTCTCTGTCTCTCTGTCTCTCTTGTCTGATCTTTCATCTATTTCTCTTGGTCTCTACCTTCTTGTTCCCTTCATCTTTTTTTGGTCTCTTCATTGTTGATTCCTTGAGCCTTCAACACTCAGATCCTAATTTACGGTTGACTACAAATATCCAAAACAAAGAAATAAGTAAGCAAACAAAGAAAAACCCAGACTAATAAAAGGGAAAGGGAATCAGACTTAAGTGATGACTGTGGTTAGTAATTAAACTATACTTACTACCTTTGGGTGTATACATGTTTGGTGGAAAAAATGAGGGAAAACAAGTTTCTGAGACTTATATTTATGCAAATAGACTAGAATCTTTTGCATTGAGCACATTCATTGTTTGGATACAAATCCTGCTTATGGAAGGCTTTCACTCTTAAGTAGGCTCAAATTTCCCTTGTTTGCACTGTTAATTTGTTTATCAATCCCTTTTAAAATTATATGGGTAAAATCTCATCACAAAGGATATGTTTAACAAATCTCATTCCCACAGATGGACCAAAATGATAGGTTATTTCATTCATTTAGCAAGTATCCAAGAATCTCCTATTGTGTGTGCTACAGAGAGGGAGGTATATACAAAGCCTAGATCACTCACCTGTTTGTGGCCCCTATTTATCCATCTCATAAAATACAAATTCCTCAGCTAGATATTTAAACACTTTCATAGTTTGGATCCAACTCACCTTTCAAGACTGAACCTTCATTATTCTCCTTTCAGTATTCATTCCAGCCAAACTGCCCTTGTATTGTTCCCCCTTACTTAACATTCCATCTCTTACCTATTTGAATATCTTTGGACAATTTTCCATATACCTGGAATTCTCTCTCTTCACCTTGACCTCCTGGAATCCCTGGCTTCCTTCAAGTCAAGTCCTTAAATCAGGCCAGCAAGAATTATTAAATTCCTGACATGTGGTAGGCACGGTGATAATCTCAAATACCAAAACCACCACCACTGTCACCTCAACAGTTCCTGTTGAGTAGAGATGGATTAATTCTTCTTTCTGTATTCCCAGTGCCTCACATAGTTCCTGTGACATAATCAATGCTCGATAAACCCTCATTGAATTATTAGAAAACAAAACAAAACAGTTCCTACTCACAAGGAACTTGCATTTATTGGGTTTCTCTACAATCCAGCTCCAAATTCTGCTTCCAGTCTATATATTTACTTCCATCCTCCAGTGGCTTCAAACTCAAATAGAAATGGGGACCACTAGACCATAGATAAAGATCCTCAAGGGCAGTAGATTGACTATGTTTTAAAATGTAATGTTATCTATGTTGTATTTTATTTGTATTTACTTTGTTAAATATTTCCCAATGTCATATTAATGTAGTTTGGGCCACTAGAGAGTGTTGAGGGCCACACACAGCAGAGACTGCATGTTGGATGCCTCTGCTCTAGTCCTCTCCATATTCTGTCTGCTTCAAATGATCTTAACAATCAAAAATTTTCTGCATCCCTGAAACAAGTCTCATGCTTTCCTGCTATCATTTTTTCTATTCACTATGCCTGAAATAGCTTTCCTTTTCTCCCTTCCTCCACTGATATGATCTCTGCTTGTTGAAATCCTACACTTCAACTCTATGCCAGTTGAAATACTACCCATTAGCCAAAATTAAGACAACTTTTCTATGAAGCCTTTCCCTGACATTCCTCTCTCATCATGGACATAATCTCACCCTCTACTGAACTCTCCTAGCAATGTGTTCCCCTCCTATACCCTTATCATCATGGGCCTGCAAGAGACTGGTGTCTAACATTTGTCCCCTATAGGAAAGTGGAATTTTCTATGGTAACGTGAGCCTTGTGGGGGCTGTAACAATCTAAACTCTTTTTTGTTACTGTTCAATTGTTTCAGTCACATCTGATTCTTTGTGACACAATATGAGGTTTTCTTGGCAAAGATGCTGGAGGGGTTTTCCATTTCCTTCTCCAGCTCATTTTACAGATGAGGAAACTGAGGCATATAGGGTTAAGTGACTTGCCCAGGCTCATACAGCTAGCAAGTGTATGAGACCAGATTTGAACTCCTGTCTTCCCTGACTCCTGGCCCCTCACTTTATCCACTGGTAGTGACCTAGCTGCCCCTGACTCTAAATTAAAGCTCTCAGTACACCAATTCTTTCTGTATTCTATTTGTTACTGCAATCTGCCTTTTGTCTTCCATTCAACTTACCCTGGGAAGACATTTTTAACTGTTTTCTTGTTTCAGCCACAGATGAGTTGTAGCATTGACTAACTTTCAATCTTCGATATAAATTCTTTGGTCTTGCCTTCTAACTTTATGCCAAAACCTAGTGCACTGGCCTTGGCCTGCTCAGTTAACCATACTTTCAATCTAACCTTCTCTACCTGAACAGTCATTCAAGATATCTGATGAGTCTCCCAAATTGACCCCTAGGCCTCCATTACATGGATTATATTTCATACCCTTCCTCAACCCTAGCCACTGCTATTGCCCTAACCAACTTTAGGAAAAAAGTAATTTTCCTAAAGCATAGGTCTGACCATCTACTGACTTAACTCAGTACCACCCTAATACCTCTAGGATCAAATACCACATCCTCAATTGGATATTTAAAGCACTCCATAACTTGACTCCTTCTTACCTTTCCAGTTTTCTTATACTTTGCTCTCCTCCATTCATTCTAGAATCCAATTACCCTGTTCTTCTTGCTCTTCCTCAACCATACAACATTCTATCTCCCATACCAAAGGAATTCAATTTTTATGGGTTGTAGATGCCTACATTGTGATCCCTCATCATCTGTGCTCATGACTTCCCAGGATTCCTTTAGGTTTCATTTGAAATACTGTCTTCTGCATGAGACCTTTTTTGATTCCTCCAACTAGTCATCCCATGAAAGTCTTTTCTTTACTTCATCTATATTTTGCATGTATATTTTTACATGCTATCTCCCCTATTAGAATGTGAGCTTCTCAAATGAGGAGATAGTAGATTTTTGGTTTGGTATTTTTGTTTTTTTTGTTTTATCTTTCTATGTATTCCCAATGTTTAGCAGTGCCTGGCACATAGACTTCATAAATGCTTATAAATTTGCTTGTAAAAAGTGAGTATAAAGCTAAGTGGCATAGTATATAGAGAATTGGACCTGGAGATATGTTCATATCAGGCCTCAGATGTTTATTAGCTGTGTGACCCTGGGCAAATCATTTAACCTTGTTTGCTTCAGTTTCATCATCTGTAAAATGAGCTGGAGAAGGAAATGACAAAATGACTCCAATATCTTTTTCAAGAAAACCCCAAATGGGTTCTGAAAAATTGGACATGACTTGAAAATGACTGAACATAGTCATTTCATAAATAATTATTGACTGGCCCACATAGGTATAATGACTGTATGACCTTTAATAGACTCATCATCTTAGGAGACAAGACATTGACATGCAAATATAACAATTATGACAAGTGGCTCAGACAATCTTCCTCTTCTTTCAGCATTTCCCCATTAATGTCATACTCCTCCTACTCTGTGCCATCTCCTTCTAGGTTGCTAGCCCAGTACCTCAGATATCTCTTCCTCCATCCCAAACCTCCACACTCCTAAGTCTTCCCTCTCTCTTCCCTCTTCCCCACCATGATGCCCAACCTTGAAGAAATATACTTGTTCTATGTTTCATAGGATCTCTGTGACAACAAAATTGTGACCTAGAGGATAACTTGCTTGCCAGTTGAATAAAGTAACCTATGCCAGTGGAAAATAGTTAGAAGTTCCCCTAAAGAAGATCTTCTTTCCTTTCTAAGGTAAATGTTAGAAGGGACTTTCCAAAGAGAATTTTAGTTTCTGTTGTCTAATCCAGTGACATGACACCAATGATAGAAATTCAGGACCAAGTAGAATGGAAGGACAGTGACATGGCTGGATGATAGAGTGAGATCATTGAGAAGACAAGGCTTCTTGCCACCCTTAAAAGCTGCCTCATCTGTTTATGATTTCTAATGGATATAGGCTATGGATGATCACTACTGAAGCAAATTTTTAATTCTTTGATGAGTCTTAGCATCTCCTTGTAACACCATGCAGGAGCAGCTTTCCAGAAGAATGCTGCTGTGAATGGCTTTTAAGATTCTGATTACACAGTATAATGAACACTCTATTCTATAACAAATCAAAGCAAAACATTCACAGAATATCAAGGTACAGCATTTACAATATTATAACTTATCACAGAAAATCACAATATAATATTCACAACAGCTTATCATTAAAATGGCCCCATAGTTTCCACCATATTGACCACAAAGTTTTGAACAAAGAACAATAGTATAAGTTTTCCCCTCATGGGGCACACTAAGTTAACTAAATCAATCACTTATTCAGCAATCAATTACTAAGTATCATTAATCACTAAGTACAATCATTAGAAAATACGAACACCCTCCACCCCTAGGTCGATAGTAAACTACAACTTCATCACTACACAGTACCCATGGAGAGGCCTTTTCATCTTGGCAGGCAACTCCTAGCGGAATCTTCCAGTCACCTAGATTCAAAGGCAGACAGCTCCCAGTTCTTTGTCCAGGTCTTATGTGAATCCTGCTCAACACTGAAGTTCACAGGGTCCAGTCCATCTCAAATCCTTCACAATTTCTGTTCCTGGGAATTCAAGGCTCAACCAAGCCACAAACAGACAAAGTCTTAGCATCCTGGTCATGCTTCCTCAGTCTTCTGCAGCTTGTTCAAAAAATCAGAATCACCTTATCCAGCCTGGGAGGAGGGGGGTGGCACTTTTGGGCTCCTGGGCTCCTCTTCAGCCTCTTGGGCTCCTCTTCAGAAGAAGCTCTGCAACCACAAGTTCTCAGGAAATTCTAACTCAGTTCATGATTCTCATTTCTCTTCTGTAGCTGTTCTGCCTCCAGATTCTGGTCCCAAGAAATTCTGGGGCTTTTCCTTACATGCACACTGCATTAGCTACTTTCTGTTTCAGCCAACCCCTTCCTGTCACATCAGGAACAGGGGTTCATACTTTCTGTTTCTTTTGCGGAGGTTTGATTAGTTACTAAGTGCTAAGTACTCACTTACTTGCCAATACAAAAAGGGGTCTTCGAATTCAAATTATATAACCACTATACTCCTTTGGCAAACTAGTTTCATTTTCCATTTCTCTTCAACTTTTTTCTTAAAATATGTTAGATGGGGCAGTTAGGTGGTGCAGTGAATAGAGTACCGGCCCTGCAGTAAGAAAGACCTGAGTTCAAATCTGAGCTCAGACCCTTAACACTTACTAGCTGTGTGACTTTGGGCAAGTCATTTAACCCCTACTGCCCTGGCTTCTCCCCTCCAAAAAGCAAAAAAAAAAGTTAGATGTTTTATTAGAAATTAAATAGCAGTGCAAATAAGAAATGATAGGCATTATGCTATAGTATATGGGAAGAGTCAGGGTGGTATAATAAAAAGAGTGCTATCTATTTAGGAAGACCTGGGTTCGAGTCCCATCTTTGACACACTTTGGCTCTGTGATTGTCTGCAAGTCACTTAACATCTGATTGTCCCAGATAACTCTCAGACTATAACTTGAAAATCTGGTAGAGATTTGAGACAACTTAAGGGCACAGTAGTTATATTGCCCAACAAAACAGGAAGACCTAGGTTAAAATGTGGACTCAAGTTTAAACTTGCTATGTGACCCTGGGCAAGACACTTTAATAACTTTTATCCTCAGTTTCTTTTTTGTAAAATGCATGTTAATAATAACATCCACTTCATATAGAATTAATCTGAAGAATGAATTAGATATTTGTAAAGTGCATTCAAAACAACATGCTAGGCAAATGCTAATTGTTATTAGTTATTATTATTAATACTATTATTATCAGCATTGGTTAGAGTTTTTCTACCAGTGAGATAGCAGGTTCTGTCTAAACAACAATAATTATTAATAATAATAGTAACCAAAAAATCCCAAACCCAGCTACAGAAAGTGAAACAAGGCATAGAATGTTGGTTTTAGTCCTGCCTCTGACAAATGCAAGTTTGTGTGATTATGGGCAAATCATTTTATTCTTATATGTGTAATTTGTACAATTTAGTAAGACTCTAAGTTATCCATCAGTTATAGATTTGCCTAAGTGGGAGAAGTTTTCCAACTAATTAAATTACAAACCAAACAAAGGAACAAAACAAACCAGAAGTTAAAAAAAAAAACCTATACTTAGTAACTATTTACATTTAAATTAATTTCAACACACAAAGAAGTGTCCTGGTATGGTGGGTAGAGAACTGACCTTGAAGCCAGAAAAGACCTGGTGTCAAGTACTATCTCTTAAAAATGACTTTGTGACATTGGATAAGTCCCTTAGCCCTTTAGTACTCTAGGCTAGTGCTTTCAATTCTTGTTGATTTGACTTATTATTTTTCACTATAAGAGGAAAAAATGAGTACCATTATCATTGCCCTTTTAGCTTACACCTAGAAGCTAAATTTAATTTCTTTTAGAAAGGCAGGGCACTAAGAACCCTAAATATTATTCTAGAGAAAAGAGAATTTCTTTCCATAAGGAGAGAGATGACAATTCTCATAGTCTTAATCTTCAGGGACCAAATTCTCTTTAACCAAAGAGATGGAAAGCTAATTAAAGTCTAAACATTTCACTCTAATCAGGATCAATGTCTCTGGGCCAGGCCTATATCTAATAGGGTTAGAAAGTCCCATTTAACTATAGGCAATTCCTGGTTGTTAATTATCATTCCTGCTCAAGCCATTTCCAGGACTGCTTTCCGACAATTTCCAAAGATTATGTGGGTCAGAGGATCTATTGTGTTTCCAAAATTCTGAGTCTAGTCATGCAAGCGAATGAGAGTAGGCCCAAAATAAAGCTTTAGGGCATGATTATTGTCTTCCCACTTTCTGGTCCACTTTTCTGTCTCTGTTAGGTGTATATGATAGGATAGCATTCTCTCATCAGGCCAAATTAGACTTCCTAAGGAACTGATCTGACTATATTATTCTTTCCTGCTCAAAAATCTTTATTGACTTCCCTTTGCTTCTAGGATAAAATATCAATGTTAAATATGGCATTTAAGACACTCCCATAATTTGGCTCTAACCTACATTTCCAGTCTTATTCCCCATAACTCCCCTGTTGAACCCCCGTATTCCAACCAAAGTGAACTGTTAGCTGCTCCTGAACCACTTCTTGACCACTTCTGACCTGGATGATTTTGCATAATTCATTAGTCAAGCCTAGGATGCATGTGATTTCCATCTCTGACTCTCTGAATTCTTTTTTTTCTCAAGGTAAAACTCAGGCACCACTGCATCTTCTGTGAGAATCTCTCTCCATCCTTTCAGTTGTTAATAATCTCTCTCTCAAACTAACTTAGGGCTTTGTACAGGTATTTGTAGAATTTCTAAAATTTTGTAGAATTTCAATTTGTAGATTCTAGGTATTTGTAGAATTTCTTCCTTTCTCTCTTTCTATTGTCACTTCTTTTTTCCCTAGTTCCTTAACTTTCTTTTCTCTTCCTCCACATTTTCCTTCTTCCCTCCTATCATTCTTTTATAGGAAAGAAATGAAATGTTGTTATACCATAACAATAAATATGATGAATCAAAAGAAAGCTTTCCCTCCCACAAGTATTTACTGAGCAATAGAAAGGTATTGTGATACCCCATAACAACAGTCATGCTGCTTTAAACATAGTAGGTGATCAACACTTTTAAAATTCTTCATAGACCATTCATTACCAGTTCTTTGATCTGAAATCCAGGATTTAGCTATCTATATTACATAGTGGGGGTTATTTAAAGTATGGTATACAGTTTTATATGTATTTTGATGAAATATATGCTACATTAATGATATTACATTCCCTGTGTTGTTATAGGTCTAGCATTAGGTTTTTCTGTATTGGACACAATAAGATATTAAAACAACATAATAATAATTGTACTCTGAACTTATTTTTATACACACATATACACATCCAGATCTAGGCCTGAAGCTTTTGTTTCAATATGAACTATTTTCCTTTTTAGTCATTGCATATTTTATAACTCCTTTTTATATAAAATATATAAGCATTTCAATAGCAAACATTATTTGAGATTGAAAGCAGTGATTATATCTTTTGCCAAGCTTATTAATCAATAATAGGGTGTCATTAATTCTCTGAACATGATGTTCAAATAGAATTCATTTCAAAATTTTATATTTGCCGCATTGAAACCCATATTTACTGTAATACAGTATGATACAATATGCATTTTTGCATTTATTATTCATAATAGAGCAAAAGCATATTCTGAAATAGATTAAAGCATTAGAACATTAGTGTCAAAAGTTAAATCTGATACTATAGTCTCACTACTAGTGTCCTAGTAATTTCTCAAAGGCATTGGTTGTTATAGGGATGGAACCTTAAAATATCTCTATTATTATTCATTTTCCCCCTAATTCACTAATGTTGCATAAATAAAGATTCTAAATCTCCTTGATATAATGAAACATGTATCAAATCTGGAGTCAGAGGACCAGGGTTTGAGAATCCTCATTCATTCACTTTTTAAACCTTTCTATTCACATAGTTGACCCCGAACAAATATTTGTTGACTGACTGACTCAGGTAGTAGGGAGCAAAACTGAGATTACAAAGCATCTATCCTGATATCCTGTTTAGTATTTCCATTGTACCAGGCTACCCCTCATATCACATTATCATAAAGACTATAATGCAAGAAGAACTTTTATGTTATCACAGTTCTTTGTCCATCTTATTTTAATTTCGGCGGTTTTAGTTCCTAAAATACATATTTACTTCTTTATTCTCTTTTCTTTGGGTTTCATTTCAGTTTCTTTCAGGCACTCTACTCCTGCTTTTTGTTTATTTTGTTTTTTGTTTTTTTTTTCCTTCTTTCATCTGTAATAGAACCTAAGGAAATTTAAAGTTAACTTTCGTGTTATTCATTTGGGATGTTATTCATATCCATTGCTAAATGCTGTACATTTGAAACTACATTTTCCAAGTAAATATGATGCAATTTAATGGAACATATATTTTTTCTACAACACGAAGATAAGATTTCCACATTCCCTACTCTAATCACAGTAATGAATCTAAGATGTGTGAGCTAGTTGTAAGTAAGATTTAAATTGGACTGCATTTCATACTTTTAACCACTTTTTTGGTGGAGTTCCACTACTACTACTACTACTACTACTACTACTACTACTACTACCACCGTCTTTAGTATGTGAAATATATTTCATGCATGAATGAATGTGTTTGTTATCTAATTCTTGTCTTTGATGAATATGGAAAAGTCAAAAATCTGATTCCCAGTATAGAAGACAGATAATTGAATGTGTTTTTTTCTTTAATTTCTTGTTCATAAATTGCTTGCTATCAAAAGAGGAGAAAATTAATCCTCACTTGTTCAAACTATGTAGTTCTTATATAAAACTTACTTACTTTTGAGGGAAATAAAACATCCCCACAGTTTTTCTGAATAGAAGAGCCTCAAACTGATTCTTCCTACTTTGGCAATGATACATATTTGGAGGTCAAAGAGTTGATAGTTGCACTCTAAATTCTATGGAACACACTAATCCCAGAAAGCTTGCCCAGATGCACTGTGGTAAACCAATCTATGACAAGCAGCCAGGTATTTCCCATGGGTTTCACTTGTTGGGTATTTCCAGGCTGTCAACAAGGAGGGGAACTCCTTCAGTTCACCTTTAGATAATTATGGAATTCTTTGTAAGAGTCCAGAGGGAGGAGAGAGTATAATGTTAAACAACAAGGAAATTCTATTGGCTGCAAGATACGTTTGGGAAAAGACTGAAACAAACTGAATGTGGAAAACTGTCTTGAGTTACTGTTCTTCCATCTTTATACAGCAAATGAATTTTGCATTGCTTACATCATTTGCAATAATTACTCATTAAATAATGAGAATTGATCACATTTTTCATATGCAAAGGGCCTTACAACAACCCTTCAAATTAAGTAGTGAGTTATTAATTCTATCATAAGGTAACCCTAGCTCAGAGAGTCTAGGCAACTCACACATAATTAACCATACAATTAATGAATATTAGAGCCAACACTTGAACCTAGATCTCCTAACAAGATCCTTCTGTGCTAGTATATCTAGAAGAATGTTGTGGATCTTCATTGGCAGGAAACAAATAGAAGTTGGCTATTAAAAATATTCTTTAAGTATATCTTTTGGGTCCTTTTACTACATGATAGAAGGAATGGCTACATCAGATGTAGTCAGAAGGCATCCTAAAGTCAAAACTAACAAACTAACCCTCTCTAGAAAGTATATAAACTCAAATATATAAGAAAACATTAATATTTTTAAAGGCTGAGGGCAGAGTGAATAGATATCTGTAAATTGCACACCAAAGTGGTCTGGATGAATCAGGTGTTGGATCAAGCAGTGAAAAAATGAGGTTTCACTTGTTTACAAACAGCATTTATTGAATTCCTTCTTGTGCAATGTACTGATGAAATACTGAAAATTAAGTACCACTGGTTTAGTGAAAAGATACCCTAGATGGAAAGTGAAACAATCTGGGTTCTCATCTTAGTTCTCTTTCTTAACTGTGTCACTTTGGGAGAGGCAAGGAATTCTATTCAATCCAATAAAGATTTATTAAGTGTCTATAATGTGAAATACAATGTGCTAGGTGCTGGGGCTAGCAAGATTAAAAAAAAAAATCCTGACCTCTAGGATCTTACTGTTTATTAGGGGAAATAAAGTATAATAGAAAGAGTACAATTTCTAGAATCATCACATCTGAGTTAAAGTCCTAGTTCAGACACTTTGTGTGTCTTTGGACATAACATTTCACTTCTCTGGAAACTAATTTTCTCATGTGCAAAATAAATATGCAAAATTCATGTGAGGACCTGAATTAGATGATTTATAAAATCCCTTTCAATTCCTTGATTGCATGATATTTGACAAATATCACAAATAAGAAATGGATAGGCACATCGGAAATGTTTAAGTGAGTGATCTTAAAGGGTAAAGAAACGAGGCATAATTTCTAACTGCAAGGGTTAGGAAAGACTAGATGGAGGAATTGTTGGTTCATGGGCTGTACTTTGGAGAATGGGAAAGATTATATCAGAATTTGATGTTGGATTTTGTTCCAGGTATGTGGGATAGTTGTCAATGTATTGAAGCAATAAAATAAAGGAAGAGATCAGATAATGGCACATAATTTCTATTGCCACCTCCTTACCTTAGTTTCCTTACCTGTAAAATGAAAGGGTTGGACTAGGTTGGTGGTTCTCAGGCTCTAGTCCATAGATGGAGGCTATTTCAGGCGGTCTGCAAGGTCAAAACTGTTTTCATCATAAAACTAATTAAATATTTTACAATAGTACTGACAGGTGGCACAGTGGATAGAGCACTGAGGAGCTTAAAATACATGAATTCAAATACCTGAGGAAGATCTGAGTTTAAATCTAGCTTCAAATAATTATTATATATGTGAACCTGAGTAGGTCGCTTAAGCTCTTTGTCTTACTGTAAAATAGAATAATAATAGTGCTGTCTTCTCAGGGTTGTTGCAAGTATCCAACAAAATAATAATAATAAGGGACTTAACATAGTACCTGGCACATATCAAACAGTTAATAAATGCTATCTGCTGCTGCTACTACCAGTACTAGCTCTACTGCTACCACTACTACTATTCTACTACTATTGTTACTAAGATGTTATTTAGATTTTAAATTCTCTTCTCTTTTCCAACTACCTGTATTTATGAGGCCAAATGAATTTCAATCCAAACAATATTTTGCCAAAAATTGAATATGGAAGCAGATATGAGAATAAAGCTGTCTTATCTTTAAATATTAAAAAAATTACAAAAATATTTGCAATAAAAGCATTCTTTTGACTGATTTTTTTTGGAAAATAGTTTTTTTTTCATAAAGTGTTATTTATGTTAACATATACTATGTTTGTTGTTATTTTAAATGAACAAATAAATATTTTAAGAAAGTATCCATTTAATTTCTAGTATGGTAAAAAAAAATATATATATATATAACTAATATAAATAAAAGCACTTTGGTGTTTTCAGCAATTTTAAGAGTATAAAGTCTTTCTCAATTTTGTTGACTGTAGGGATGTCCTGAGACCAAAATATTTGAGAATAGCTGTATTAATTAGATAATCCCTAAAGTCCTATGATGAATCAATGAATGAATGATGAATGCATGAATGAAAATATTTATTAAGTGTTACATGCTAAGGATACAAACACAGAAGCCAGAGAATACCTATCTTCAAAGAATTTATATTCTCTTTAGGGAGATGGTACAGCAACAGATTTGGTGATGATGTTCCCAGAAAGGTGTTGATTTGAAAAGCTATAGGGTCGGCTAGGTAGCACAGTGTGTAGAGCATTGGCCCTGGAGTCAGGAGGACCTGGGTTCAGATTTGGCCTCAGACACTTGATGCACACACACAAAAACTAGTCGTGTGACCTTGGGCAAGTCATTTAACCCCAATTGCCCTACCCTCCCCCCTCCAAAAAAAAGAAAAAAAAAGAAAAGCTATAGGGATGGTGAGTAGAATCATAGGGAAATGATGGCCATACCCTTCCTAGTAGCAATGCTAATTTGCTTATTGAACTGGTTAAAAAAAAAAGGGAAGGGGCGGCTAGGTGGCGCAGTGAGTAAGAGCGCCAGCTTCGGAGTTGGGATGACCCAAGATCGAATTCGGCCTCAGAAAATGGGCACCCACACATAAATAATGACTAGCCGTGTAACCTTGAGCAAGTTACTTAACCCCAATTGCTTTAAAAAAAAGGGGGGGGTTAGAAACTAGGAGCAAGCATATGGAATGATGGCAGGTTAGATAATATGAATTTGACTGGACTGGAATATGAAGCATGAATGAGCTGGTTAAGTATAGTGGTCCATATGACATGTTCACTAATCAGGATAATTCAGACTCAGAGCAGGAGTTTCAGAGCTGAGAGGGTTCAGTTCCCCAGGAGGGTTCAAATTTAGGGTAAATGTCAAGGTCTAGTATTTTGGAGGTTGTAGGTAGTACAGATTATAAGAAAATAGTCAAGGTGGAATGACTTATTTGGATGATTGCTTTATTCATAGGGTAAGATACACAGATAAATGAACACTATAACATATCTTTTGATTCTCATCATTACATGGTCATTGTATTACTTTGGAAAGAATTACTTTCTCATCTGTTATGATATACTTAGTTTTCTTCTGCTTTGTTTGTGTGTTTGGTTTTGCCCAGGAGATTGCATCAGCAATTTGAAAGCTATAAAGAACAAGTGAGGAAAATTGGGGAAGAAGCCCGGCGTTACCAAGGAGAGCATAAAGATGATGCCCCCACTTGTGGCATTTGTCTGAAAACAAAGTTTGCTGATGGTTGTGGCCATTTATGTTCTTACTGCCGGACCAAATTCTGTGCAAGATGTGGAGGCCGAGTTTCTCTGCGATCAAACAATGTAAGTGTGGAAAGAAAACAAATGAACATACTTGATAAAAATAAAAGTATTAAGATTTCTAAGCCTAGAAATATATGTATATGGGAAAATAAATATATGTATAAGGAGATAAACATATTCTGGATGTATTTCTCTTGTCCTGTTGTGTGTTTCCTTCTATGTATCTACTTTAAAATCTCTGTAATAGTATGAAAAATGAAGGTAATTTGGTTAAAATATTACTTATCAGTATGTGATATTTTTATATTTTGTTTTAGGAATTGTTTTATGGACCAAGCCTTAACTAGTACTTTTGTCCCCCACATTGAGGCCACTTAACAAAATAGACCTGAGGGACAAGCAACATGAAACACACTCTCAAATTAACTTTTTTTTTTCTTTTTGTCGAACAATTGGGGTTAAGTGACTTGTCCAAAGTCACATGGTTAGTAAGTGTGTCAAGTGTCTGAGGCCAGATTTGAACTCAGGTCCTCCTGACTTCAGGGCTGGTGCTCTATTCACTGAACCACCGAGCCACCCCTCAAATTAACTTTTAAAGATAATTCAATTAGGTGAGTAGAGAAAACCAGAAGACATTGGTCTTAAGATACAGTGAGGCTTCACTGTCATAGAAAAAAGTTCATTTGGAATGAGAAGCCTCTGAGATGAGACAAAATACTATATAGTGACTTATAATTTTTCCTAATTATTCTTACCAAAGAGACCCTGAGGTCGATTGGTTCAATGGTACTAGAATGTAGGTGGTGCCAATGTACTCTAAATTTTAAAATCCTGGTGAAAATTTCAAATTAGCCCACCCTAGTTATGGCTCTGCTTTTAGATAGAACTCATTTTTCTCCAGAAAAGATTGACAGTCTTGATCTTAATGAATTGTAAATTCCAGGAAATTTTCATGAGCAGTTTGGTTGTAAAACATTAAACTAATTTCATTTTCAATGATTTTAATGTTTAAAATAATTGGGCCTTTTTTCTAATTATCATTATGTGAAACAAGAACATAACCATTATTTTCCAAGTCCCTTTAATTTAAAAATGCAATTTATAAATATTGCTATATAAAGTTTTACATAAAATAATACAAATGAGAGATGATGTGTCTTCGTGATTAGCAGTTTAACTTTTAGCATTCCATTAAAGAGAAATTGATAATGTCCTAAGATTGAGTTACTTAGACATGTACAAACATAAGAATGTATGATGATAATTAATGAAGTCTGTCACCTTATTGCTATTGTGATTGGGCTGTAATTTTGTATTTTTTCTCCTCTCTATGATGGGACCCAAGTTTCTTATCAGTTCTAATTGACATTTCACTTTAATACCCATGCATTTGTGAATATTCCTGTGAAATACTTATACTAGTAATACCTCCAATGGAAAAATATTGGGCCAAAATTCCAAAGAAATAGCCTATAGATTTTCGAGACATTTTAATATTGTACTACATTTTATGCCTTGCAGGTGATATCCAAAGAATTAGTCACAAGGAGAAAAAAAAAGACAATTTTGACATTGAAATACATTTTATCTATACAATGCTACTATCTAAACTATCAAGTTGATAGCATTCCTAGACTGTTTTCTGTTAAGAGAATCCCTCATTATCTTTAGTTATGGGTATTACACTAAAAATAACATAAAGTACTATATAATATTGATTTTTAAAAGAACATAAATAAAACAAAAAAGAACCTTAAACTATTGTGTCTCAGTATTATGGCAGATGGCATATAATTGACTGAGAGATAAGAACAAGGGAGTAAAACCCTTCCCAATAGAAACTAGACGATTTTGAGAGATTCCAGATAAGTTAATTTGGGGGAATATTCTTATAGATGAGGCCACAAAGATAGTACAATGATTATCTAATGTGGGAAGGAAACAAACCCACAATACTGGGATTAATGATGAAATATGAAAGTTCTTAGGCACAGCTTGTATCAAAAAATAGTAGATACATAAAGTAAATATAGCAAATATAGATTAGCAAATATAGCAAAAAAAGCATTTGTTCTTCAGAGAGGTCCTTGAGCCTCAAAAAAGTCAATCCTTCAAAGCTCATCTATTAAGGAAAACTGTGTTTTGATTTTTTTGGCGGGGGGTGGGTTCAGGAGGGGAAGAAGGTTAAGACTAGGAAAACAAATCTATGTATTTTTTCTTATCTTTAAGTCTATCCTACCTCATTTCACTAGAGTTGATTTAAATTGTCAAATGATCATGTTTGAAACTACATGGGTTATGGGAAAATAATTAATTGAAGAAATATTTTTACAAGGCTATACCCTGATGGATGCTAGTCCTTGCAAAATTTTCTGATGTAATCACAGTATTGAGATGGCTAATATTTCTCTTTTCTGGTCTTTATTACTTTGCTTTGCTAATGTTTCTCATTTAGGTCTTTCCTAGTTGAAATGTATGTCTTTTGATTTCTATGCATGAATAATGAACTCTTTTTATTTAGGCATTATGCTTTTGCTTTTAAAATTTTGTTTTAACTTCATAGAGACACTTGATATAATTGCCTTTAAAAAAAAACCCTATGTATTAATATGTTCTTCCTTTTCTTTTTCTCTTCTTCTTTCTTTTCTCTTTACCCTGCTTCCTTGGATGCTTGCCCAAAGGAGGACAAAGTGGTTAGAATCCATGCTTTCTTTTCTATCATTTATTATTATAATGTTGTTAAACTTTATTCAATAAATGTTCAGCATATTGATGTTAGCCACTGTATTTCATAAAGTAATTCAGTGCTAAAAAGAATTCCTTCCTCCTTCTTGTGCTCCTCAAACAATTAAGGTTAACATCCAGGGGCATTAAAGGATCTGCTATGTATGTGGACAGTCTTTGTAATTTTAAGTCCAGGAGGGCAGTGAATTATACTATAATTTAAGTGATTATGAGCTCACTTTGGCCTCTTGGCACTCGAACTCATAAGGACTATTCCATCTGCCTTCAGGAACAATAAATGCTAATAGGTTCTATCTTTCCCAGGATTCAATTCCTTCTCCCCACTGCTCAAGCAAGATCCTAGATAGGTACCTTGCTCCTTTACTGTAGGAGGAATACAGTGAGACTGTCTCCATAGGGCTACTGAGATAAAAGAGAATCCAGAGATCATTATTGATTGATGTTGAACAATATTGAAACAACTAACTTGATCTCTAGAGTCAGATTTATATTAACCTCTCACAGGATCACTATCCTTCCTTACCCCATCCCTGCCCCTGTTGCCTCTCTCTTTAAAGCTAGATTCTTAAGAAGAGACTTCTTATGTCTTCTGGACAACCACAGTGGGCAACCATGCACAAGGAGATCAAATGGAAACCACCAGCCTTCATTGTCCAGAGAAGGTTGTTTAGTGTCCATTGATATTTTACAAAAATTGAAACACAGTTTTATTTATAATTTAATAGAAGCATGTGACACTCTAATTATAAAGAAACCTTATCTTTCAGTAAGCTAACTTTTCCAAGAGAATTAAAATCCATACCTTCAGGCCATGATGGGCATTGGAGGAAGTCTTCAGTAGAAGATTTACTCATAGTTCACCTTTATGTAGTATTTTCAAGTTTAAGAAGTACTTTTTGTTTTTTTTTTCTACAACAACCTTATAAAGCGATTCATTAACTTAAAATTATTGGGAGCAACTTTATTGCCATCTCTTCCATCATCTTACTGTTTTTGCTCCATCTTTTCCATTGAACAGAGTTCAATTGGAGTTTCTAGGGGCTCATGAAAGATCTGATGTGTGAACAAGGTGTCAGTGAAAATTTGGCTCATTATAACTCAGCTTAATAGGTTTTGTGGAAAAATAAAGTCTGTGTAAGCTACTGTGGATATGAGTAAAGCAGAAAGCATGCTGTATCTAGAATACATTTGCAGTTTTTTTATTTGATTTTTAAAAATGTTCAAGCTTTATAACTGATTAGGAGAAAAAAAGTAAGGTTGAGATATTAGAGGTTCTAAGGGCTCCAGGATTAAAATGATCCCTAGATATCATCTAATCCATTTTACAGATGAGAAAACTAAAGAACAAGAAAGAAGAATGGTGTGTTCAAAGTCCCTTTTCTGGCATCTAGGTTCAATGTTTTGGAATCTTTGATGTTACAGTATGCACACACATTTATATATGTATATGTATGTACACATATATGTACATGTATGTATATACACATACATTTACACATATATCTATATATACAATGTGTATATATGTAGCATAAGTAACATACATATATACGTGATATCTTTATAGTGATACTTCTTATGAAGATAAGATTAAAGAATATAACAAGCAATTGAAAATCTTAATGGTATATATATATATATGTAAATATAAAATATAAATATAACAGACTATATAAAGAGTGTTAGGACACCCTACACACATATATATATACACACACACACACATATATATATATAAAACATAACATAAAGACATGTACATATGTCACCTTGACCTGTGATTTATCAGTGTGGGATACTCCCAATGTATAAAATCCCTTTACAAATACATATCAATAATCCATGTATAAATTTAGAGAATTTTCTAGGAACCCTGAGAGGATAAATGAACATTTATGATCACATAACTAGTATGTATATAGAAATTATTTAAATCTAGATCTTCGTGAATCCACTTTCAACCTTTTATCATGTGATGCTACTGATTACCAAAATAATTGTATATAATAGCTTTTATATAGTACTTTAAGGTTTGCAAATACTTTATATTATTATAAACATTAACTCCTTTTATCCTCACCACAATCTGGTAGGTAGGTGCTGTTATTATCCTTATTTTACAAATGAGGAAACTGAGGCAGAAGTTAAGTGACTTGTCCTAAGGGTCACATAGCTAGTATGTTTCTGAGGTTAGATTTGAACTCAGCTCTTCCTGATTTCAGGTCAAGCACTCAGTCCACTGCACCATATATAGTTTCCTCTGCACATACAGATGCATTCAATAAATATTTTTGTCTTTCATTGGGGTCTTTATAGAAGGTGCTGCTCCTGCAGTAGCATCACATGTGATCTAAACTCATACTGATTTAATAGGCACTCATCTAAGCTAAAACCTCCCACCAGAAAAGGACAAACTTTCTTTTAGACAGTTTCAGGAATAAAAGTTTGTTATTGTGACCCCAAAGTATACAAAAGGCTTAGGTTGGTCTAAAGTTTAAGAAGAAAAGGACAATTAACTTTGAAATGCAACCACTTTTCAAATAATTTTATATTTATTAGGATCTATTCATTCAGTACTGTATTTTAAAGTATGTAGCAATCACTTATTAATTATTCTTAATAACTTAATGGGATACTTCAATATAATATTTTAATTTTTCACATCAAGGAAACTGGAACCAGGTTGCCCTGGTTCAAGACAAACATTCACTGGCAAATACAGCATCAGAATAAAGTACTGGACAACAGACCTATATTTTCCTTATTTCTCTGTCATAAGTTTTTTTTTTTCCCTTCAAATTTATACAGTGTAGTTTTCTGCCAAAAGGATTTGGTCAGGCAGGATAATCTGGGAAGAAAAGAACCAATATTTCTACCCCCTTTCAGCAAACTATAAAATAATGAAACAATTAGACTGCCCTTTGGATAAAGCACTGGGCCTGGAGTCAGGAAGACCCGAGTTCAAATTCAGCCTTGGATACTTACTTGTGACTGGGGAGGTGGAAAAAAGAAAAAAAAAGAAAAAAAGAAAACAAAATAAAACAAAACCCTCTGTTTACCTCAGTTTCCTAAGTTATAAAATGGGGATGAGGACCTACCTCACAGGTTTTTTGTGAAGATCAGATGAGATAATATTTGTAGTGTTTTACAGTGCCTGATACCAACTAAGCACTATATAAATGCTTATTCCCTACCCTCTTTCCCCTAATGAATTGTAAGTAGAACACCCAAATCACAAATTTGTACCAGTATCTATATCAGGAGGATGTAAACAGCATGAGGAAAGGGCACTGGTCCTCCAGTCCAGTAACTTGGTTTCAAATCCTATTTTTGTCCTATTTACTAATTCTGTGACTTCAGGCAAGTTATTCCATCTCTTTCAGTTTGTTTTCTTACTAGAAAATGAAGAGGGAGTTAACTAAATGGACTTGAAGATCCTTTCCAGATCTAATTCCAATTATCCTAAGGATAGCTAATGCTTTAATACTTTTTAAATTTAGTATTTCGAGGGTATATGTCGCAGTTCTTACACCTAAAGAAAACTAATAGGTTATTTTTTTATATTTAGATTTACTTAAAAACAAGACTAAAAAGAGCATTAAAAATAGTGTTCCCTTCAAGGAAATGGATGGTATTTTTAAAAAATGCTCTACCTGTGTGATAAATAAAATTGTTTTCTCCTTGAGATAATTTGACACTGCAATTCTATACATCTCTTTAGTGAGGGCAAGATAAAACTTCCTGGATTATAAGTTGCATTCTTTGGAAAACCTTCAAGGAAACTGGAACCAGGTTGCCCTAGTCCAAAGCAAACATTCACTGGTAAATATAGAATCAGAATAAAGTACTGGACAGCACACCTATACTTTCCTATATGTATATGTATGTGTATGTATGTGTATATATACACACACAAATATATATATGTATACATATACATATGGATATTCATATACATATACTCCTCCTAGGGTGGAGGGCCAGGGAAGATGCTCTCTTATGAACTACGAAATTAGCACATATTAGCTATCCACATTCTCTCCCATCTGGGTGGCAGACAGCAAAATTTGGGGAGCTCACTTGCTAACTTTTGCAGTTAGTGGACCAGCTGAGTTGAACGTTCCAAATTCATTTCCCTTTAGAGTTGACTATAAATGCTGATTAGTATTGTTTAGGGGAGAATGAAGCTTATAAATAGAGTCATTGAAAATGTGCTTTATTGCATTTCCAGTTTGGCTTTATTTCCACAACAAAAAGTACCGCTTTCCATATTCTAAGACTATTTTACCTTAAGGTGCTACATCCCTCAAGAAAACAATAGCCAACTATTTTTGTTGTTATGCTGAAAGTTTGCTAAAGCAGAGCATGCCTATCCTTTAAGTCATATGAAATTATTTCTGTTATTTGCAGGACAAATATTTGCATTTCATTATGTCAGTGTGTTTATTAATTAGGAGCTATATTTACAAAATCATGATTCTTTAAACTGACCCATCAAATTTTCCCTGGCTATTTCATCCTTATAAATCATATTTTGTGACATGTTTATATAGCAAAACATATTCTTGGAAAAAGAATTATAAAAGTGTTGGGGGGAAAAGGAAGAAGTTTGTCATTTCCTTATTCAGAGGTGGTATTAATTGTTTGGGAATGAGTGGACAGATAAATAATGCTACAAATATCAAATTCTTCTCTATCACTGTCCCAATTTTCTCTTAATCTCCCCACTAAGGGCTTCAGTATTTATTCTTTTCTCACAGGAGCTGCTAGAGGCATAGAGGCAATGGACAGATAGCTTTTAAGTGATTTGTATAATTGCATTAAATATTTATTTCTCATTATGTAGAAGCTGCTCAGAGTGAGCCATATTTAGGCCATGCTCCGGCAAAGAGTATGATCCTAATTTAAATTCTTCATTTTTGAATAGATGATAGTATGATTTTTTTAGGCCCTTTCTCACCACCTCTATTTTCAGATACTTTGATAGATATGCTGTGTAGGAAGTCTCCTTAAAATATTTTCTCAAAGGGGATAGGATGGGCCTAATATAGAAGAGCACTTAAATAACTATATAGACTGGGAAATAAAGATATATCATTCAAGATAAGAACTTCCACCAGATTTTTTAAAAAAACTGATTGAATATCGTTAGATTGAATCAATCTCTAGTGATTGAGTATCACTTTGAATATCTTTTAAGCTTACCTTTTATCTCAATGAGGTTTGTACTAGTAGTTTGAAAATAATTTCCACATTTCATCAGTTAAAAGACCATTCAATGTATATCCTTAATCTATTTGGGGAATCACCACCTTATATTCTAATGTGTAGAGAATGTCTACCTATTATGTTTGACACTCCTATGTATATTGGGAAGATGTTATAATTTTGATATTTCTGATGACCTTGGTCTTCATGACACAGGGCTATGATTTAAGGAACTCTTAATGAGCAAACCCTCTCTCCCAATACAGATCTATAAGTGTTCTACAACCTGTAGACTTGTAGTGTTCCCTTAGGGGCAATGAGAGTTTAAGTGATTTATATGGGGTTCCACAGCCAGTACATATATAGTTTAGTCTTCCTGACTCAGCAGATAGGTCTTTGTGCTACCTCTCAAAACCCACAAGCTCATATATCTGGAGTGGGAAGGGACATCAGAGGCCATCTCATCCAACCCCTTCATTTTATAACTGAAACTGAGGTCTAGGAAGTTTAAATGGCTTTCCCAAGGTCATCCAGAAAGCTTCTGTCTGAGATAGAACTCCTGGTATTATATAAAAAAAGCAACAAAATACTGCAATTGAGGGGTACAGTCTGATTATTGTAGGCAGTGTTCTATTGTTTTCATTTATCCTAACTAATGTGCTATTGGAAGAATAAATAAATAAATGGTGGTACTTGGTCAAGTAGGCATCCAGACTGGATCTGAGAAGGTAAGGATAAACGTTGGATTTGTCAGAACTGTGTGCAGGCTATCATTATATTTAATAGGTAGGCAGCTAAGTTCTGAATCCTGGAAGAGGACAGTGAACCACATCTATAGGGGCAAAATGAATAGGGTAGAAATACTATGACATAGTATCCATTACCTCATTTGCAGCTAGCATCTTCCTCTCTTGTATCAATTCTACATACATTTCCTATACATCTAGTTGATTTTTCCTTAATTAGAATGTAAGTTGCCTAGGGGTAGAAACTGTTTTGTTTTGTTTTGTTTCTTTCCCCTTCCTTTGTATCCTTAGAACTTAGTGGGGTGCTTAAAGATTAAGAAAGTGCTTATTAAGTACTTGTTAGTAGGTAGATTGATTGAATGGCTCCTCACAACATCTCCTATGACAGAGATAAGGCAAAGATTATTGTTCCCATTTTAAATATTAAAAAAAAAAAACTAAGGGGCAGCTAGGTGGCGCAGTGAATAGAGCGCCCACCCTGGAGTCAGAAGGACCTGAGTTCGGAGCCGGCCTCCGACACTTAATCCACACAAACAAAAACCTAGCCCTGTAACCTTGGGCAAGTTACTTAACCCCAATTGCCCTAAAGGGGCGGCTAGGTGGTGCAGTGAGTAAGAGCGCCCGGCCTCGGAGTTTGGATGACCCGAGATCAGATCCGGCCTCAGAAAATGAGCACCCACGCATAAATAATGACTAGCCGTGTAACCTTGAGCAAGTTACTTAACCCCAATTGCTTAAAAAAAAAAAAAAACTAAAACTGAAATTCATTGAGTTTAAGTGATTTGCCTGAGAAATACAAGATATAGTATAGAGTCAACAGAGCTGGTTTTTTAAGTTCCACCACTGATACTTGCTAGCTGTGTTTATAGACAAGTCATTTAGCCTCCAAAAATTTCAGATTCCTTACATGTAAACTGAGATTAATAACACTTGCACTCTGACCTCAGGTTGGTGGTGAGAAGAGTGCCTTGCAAATTTTGAAGTTTTCTGTCAGTGTGAGATGGCTTTATTCTTGCCCACGGTAATAGAGCTAATAAACCAAGGAGATAAGAGTTGAATTCAAATCTCCTGATTCCAGAATAGAAGTAAAAAGGGAGACGGATTGAAACCAAGGAAAGTCAGCAAAGGAATAGGGGAATAAGCAAGTATAAGGTTTGATCCTAAAGGAAGGATCTTGAAAGGATTCAAACCTGAGCTTTCACCCGGAGGCTTAAGGGGAAATATTATGAATGCACAGTTGATGCCTCTCCTGACACAGAAACATTTGACTAGGGTAAAGGCAAGTTATGCACTCCATGTTAGCTGTCCCTTCCCCCCTCCAACATTCACAAAAGAACCCAAGGACAGGGAAGGGAGTTTCCAAATGCAGAAGGAGGGTGGAAGTATAAATGCCCAAGCTCAGAACGGAGGAAGTTGTGGTAGTCACACAGCTGGGATAAATTTCCATCAGCTCATCCCTCTCCACATGAATGCAACAGTGCCAGGCCTGTGCTCTAACAGACTGCTGGCCTCTTCTGTGGTGTGCATTATTGTAAAATAGAAACATGATTGGGTTCCATAACTAGACTGCCCACAGGACTGTGTAACCCTACTTCCTCACCCGCAGTGTTGGGTACTGTTCTTTGTTTTCCAGTCCTGCAAATTGGTGAGACTCAATTCAACAAAATTCAATTAGCCATTTGTCAAGAGCCTACTGTGGGCCAGGCATTATAGGTTTATGACTATATCATTGCCCCCATGGGAATTTATTCAGGAAAAAATCTGCCAAATGATTTATTTTCCCTCTTGACTATGCATATATGTTTCAAGAGCTTTTTATTTTTAAATTTCTTTATTGAATGATGGCTGTAGGGGCTTTAGGGCAGCAGAAACAAAACAATGATTACAAACATATTACCTGGGTGTCTACCTCTTCATACATGTTTCTTATGTGTCCACTCTTCTCATTGATATATGTATTTGTGGAAGAGAAGGCCCTAAGTTTATAGAGGAAATGTTTTGTTGCAGTTTTCAATTATTCCTTTGCTTTGAACTAAAAAAGCCTCTCCAATGAAACTTAGGTGTAAGTTGTGTCCAGTTTGTTCCAAATGTAGGTCACAGGATACTCAAATTATGCACAAGGACTTCATATACAAGTTGGCATCTAGCATGCTGAAGCCTTTATTTCACCCCACAGAAACATGCCAGATGCCAAAGACTCACAGTAACCCATGAATAAACACAGAAACCTAAAGCAGTCAGACAATGTGTCAGCTCCCTCAGAAGGGGAGTTGCTGCCCTGCTAAGCTTTAGTTATGTGGGTGTCCCTTCACCCTGTGTTTTCAACCCCTCTGGAAGGTAAACATGCCTTAAAGCATATATACTGTATGATCATTATCAAAAGGTAAGCAAACTCCTTCTCATTAAACCAATATTGTCTTTGTTTTTCAAGTAGAATGCTATGCAGGAACCATGTCAAACATCAACATCCTCCTCCTCCTCCTCCTCCTTCTTCTTCTTCCTCTTCTCCTTTTTTTCTTTTTCTTCTCCAACTTCTCCTCCTCCTCCTACTTTGAAACTTCCCTGTGCTAGAAAGTAGTGTTCAAATTCTCAAATTCAAGATCTCTCAAAATTCAATATACTCATGACCTACTCCACAGTTTGGTAGTGCTTGAAAACAAAACAAGAATATTTTCTCCTTTATTAAAGGCTAGATTATGGCCCAGAGAATTCATATCTCCCCTTTTCCTTTACACAGAAAGTTGGAGTTCAGTACCAATGTCATAGAATTCCTCTCTCTAGTTTCATAAAGCACTCTCCTACAGTCATGCACTTCTGTTATAAGTTGGAGGCAGGATAGGAGGGACGAAAGATAAATTCCATCTCTATTCATTGTAGCACTATAGAAGAAACCTCAAAGTAAAGGATGAAGTTATGCCTCTAGAGTAGAATATGCAACTACTTTTCTATACCAAGAAGAGAGGTGACCAATCGTCAATCAGCCTATCAAAAAGAATTCCTTGCATTCTATCAGTTGCCTTCAAACAGTATTAAATGCTTATAATCTCAATGACTTGATTTAAGCTCTTGATTTAATCAACAGGGTCTCCTCCATCTACCCCCTTCTTATTCCTGTATTGTAGCTGATAGAAAGTTATATCAGGAGTCAGCATATATGTTTAAAACTCATCAAAGATGCTTATTAACTAGGGAAGGCACTGTTTTGACCAGGAACAACAGAAGTTGAAAAATAAGTCAATAAACATTTATTGATCACTATGTGCCAGACACTGTGCTAAGTTCTGGGGATACAAAAAGAGACAAAAGACAATCACTGCCCTCAAGGAACTTATAGTCTAATGGGGGAGACAACACGCAAGCAAATATATACAAACAAGCTATATACAGGATAAAGAGAAACAATTAATGGAGGGAAGGTACTAGAATTAAGAGAAGTTGGGGAGGGCTTCTTGGAGAATGTGAGGTTCTGGTTGGTATTTAAAGGAAACCAGTAGTGGGTGTGTAAGAGAAAGCATTGTAGGCTTGGAGGACAGCCAGAGAGAATGTCTGGAGCCAAGAGATGGATTGTTTTATTTGTGAAGCAGCCAGGAGCCCCGTGTCACTGTGTCAGGAAGTAAGTTGTAAGAAGACTGAGACAGTAGGATACAGCAAGGTTATGAATGCCAAGTGGAGCATTCTGTATTTTCTCCTGTGGGCTATAGGAAGACACTGGAGTTTACTGAGTAGTGGGGTGACATCACTTTAATGGCTCAATGGAGGATGAGATGGAATAGGGAGTGACTTGAGGCAGGCAGAGCCACCAGCAGGCTATTATGATAATCAAGGTATGAAGTGATGAGGGCCTGCTGGAGAGTGGTGGCAGTATCAGAAGAGAGAACAGAAAGTATTGGAGAGAAGCTACAAAGGTAAAATTGATAGGTGTTGGCAAAAGCTTAAGTATAGGAATTGAGAGATAGTGAGGAACCAGGATGGTTTTTAGGTTGTGAGCCTGAGGGACTAGGTGAATGGTGATAACCTCTACAGTAGTATGGAATGTGGAAAGGACAGGTGAGTGTTTTGGGTGAAAGATAAATAAGTTCTCTTTTGGACATATTGAATTTCATATGACTAATGGACATCCAGTTAAAGACATCTGAAAGGAATTTGGAGATGTAAAATTCGATGCCAGCAAAGACATTGGGGTAGGAAAGGTAGATTTGAGAATCATCAGAGTAGAGAAGGTTATTAAATCCATAGGAGCTGATTAGATCACCAAGTATGATTTATGTATATTGGGAAATTCCATTTATTTAACTTCAAAATGGTTTTTGGAAAGTGATAATTAATGAAATATAAGACCTATTTGCTATCATGCAATTAATCAAACAAATTTAATTTAATTTAAAACAAATTAAGCAAGCAAAAACATTTATTAAACAATTGTTTCCTGCCAAACACTGTACTAGGGACTGGCAATACAAAGACAAAAAAGGAAATAGTTCCTACTCAAAGATATTCCCTAGGACCTAGAGTCTAGGCCTTTTGTACCATCAGTCATGCCTCCAGACTTTCAGTATCCTGGCATTGTCATCTTAATGACTTAAACTAACTAAAGTATCTCTGGGCCTTGCCATCTGTCACACTGTGCCACCCTTTAGACTTCCATCTTTTCTACCTGTCCCGCTGCTGAATTTTCTAATCTGCGTTGTTTACCTCAATTAGAATGTGGATTCCCCATAGGGAGGATAATCTCACTTTGTCTGTCTGTGGCTAATAAATACTATTTCATTCTTTCAGCTAACATTCTATATGTTCACATGTGAAAACCCAAGTACTTAGGATGAGTGTGTTGGGAGAATAAATATCTGCATTGTTAAATTCGTTGAGTATTGGTTCATTGGTGTAGTCAACAGAGGTGAAATTCCATCCAAGGTGTTTGAATTAGCTTAGGTGCAATACATTAGTTAACCACCAGGGAGCAATCTTCACAAACTTTTCCTTTGGGTATTACTTCTGACTACAGGCTAGATACCTTTTAGTTGAATGAGTCTGAACAACACCGGGCAGCTTTCCCCCATCCCAACATACTATCACTATACTAGATGTTTACTCTAGGGATCCAATCTAGTCTAGGAAATGAAATTTTGATGAGATACTAAAATGGGAAATTGTCCATTTATTATGTTGTAAAATTATTCTGAATCTTTTTTTTAACCCTTTCTCTGGTCCCTCACCTCATTTTGAAATCATATTATCTTCAGTTAATATGACATAAAAATTTAAAAGACAAATTAATTCTTACCTATCATGCCTGTTTCTTACCAGATCTTCAGTGTAGACAGAAGCTTCCTGAGATTGCATATCTTTCTTTTGTACCACTGTTAAGCTGTCCCTTGATCCCCAAACACTGATAGCCCTTTCTAGAGGTCTGAATTTAAAAGAATCTGAATTATAAGTCTGAAGTAAAAAGAGAGAAAAGAAGAGAGGTGTGAAGAGGAAAAAAAATAACGATAATGTCACATGGCTTCCATAGTTTCATTAAAATCTCAAAGGAGAGACAGGCAATCATTTTCCCATTCTCCTCAGAACTCTAGAATTGATTTTTCCATTTTTCCTTTGAATTGTTTCCTTGGGTCCAGAAGACCTCTACAAATACAGGAGGATGAAGTGGGATTACCTGGGCAACACAAACAAGCATCTGGACAATATTGTTCTCACTAATAAAACAGATAGGTACCTCCTCAAAAACAACACTAAAGGGGTGGCTAGGTGGCGCAGTGAGTAGAGCGCCAGCCCTGGAGTCAGAGGGATCTGAGTTCGGATCTGGCCTCAGACACTTAATACACACAAAGAAAAAACCTAGCCGTGTGACCTTGGGCAAGTTACTTAACCCCAATTGCCCTCCAAAAAGCCAAAAAAAAAAAAAAAACCACTAAGTCTCTCTTTCAGATTTGTAAATTATTAAAACTGTAAGGTACCTTTGAGAGTCCATACATTTAAATCTGAAATGAACCTCAACAATTCTAATCCAATCCTCTCATTACATGAATGAGGAAAGTGAGACCCAGAGAAATGAAGCAATTTGCTGAAGGTCATACAACAGGTTAGAAACTAGAACCTCCATCACCAGACTCCCAGCTCAATACTTTCCTCTAAAGCAGTTGTTTTTAGCCCTTTTTTTGTATGTTATGGACACCTTTGGCACACTGGTGAAGGCAATGAATTCCTCAGACACAATAATGCTTTTAAATGCATAAAATAAAATACATAGGAAATACAAAATTTAAAAAAATTCTATTTCTAGAATAAAATACAAAGGAAACCAAATTAATAGAAATAGTTATAAAAAAAATCATGCACCACAGGTTAAGAGCCCCTACTCTAAAGTCTGTTTGCAGATTATAGATTTTTAGAGCAATCTGCTTCTTGGGGACTTAGAATAAAATATCTTTTAATTAGATACTGAAAGGAGTAAGTTATTAGTCCTATCTAATTAAGCATTAAGTTCTTGATCTTGTATGCAGTTGTACTTCCACCTATGTTACTATTTTTTAAAAGAGCTTGCAGCTTTGCCATTTGATTTTTAAAAATTTTTTTCAGTGTGAAATATTAGATATAAGAGCTTAAGGAAATATCACACTGGGTCAAATCATATCCAGTCTAGCATGTTTGACAATGACAGCAAGAAGCATATTGTGGAATAATGTGGTAATCGGTCCTGGAGACATCATCCTTAAAGGTTTGGAATGTGTCCTGGATATCCTTCAGCCCCTCTTTAAAATTCTGTCATGCATCCATTGTCCATGAATATAGATAATCTCCTCTTAAATCAATCTATATTTTAGGTCTCCCCAAACCCTCTGGGTCACACATTTGGCATGCCACATTTTTCCTCTGGGTAGAGAACTATTTGTCCCCTGGCTATATACTTAAATATTCAAGGCATGCTCAGTATTTCTAGCACTGAGCTAACTTTACTAGTTCTCCACCCTGACAAATCTCAACTGCATACCTGAAACTCTACAGTTAAAGAACCATTTAAGATAGCATTTTCTTCTTTCAAATTGGAAGACACATGGAAGGATAATTTAAATTAAACTGAACAAACATTTGTTAAGTTCTTACTATATATGTAAAGCACTTGAACTTTCAACCAAAGGAACTTAGAAAGTTCTTAATGTGGATAAGCTTATCAAATTTCTACTCTTGTAGGAGATGATTGGGAATATATATGAACCAATAAACATTCAAGTGCCTACTGTTTATCAGACACTGTGTTAGGTACTGAGAATATGAGGGCAGTAAAACAGTCCTTATCCTCATAGAACTTACATTCCTTTGGGTGGGATAGCATGTACAAGTAGAAGTGTTTACTCTCTCTCTCTCTCTCTCTCTCTCTCTCTCTCTCTCTCTCTCTTTCTTGCACATATATATACATATATGTGTATACACAATGAGTATATAATATACAATATATGTTTATATATAAAATGTATACAATAAAAAGACAATATACACGATAAATAAAATGTGTACTATATATTTATCTACACAAATATATAAACATACAAATACATATATATACATATGCATAAATATTTTATATTATATATATAATTTTATATATACATATAAATGCATCTGTCTATCTATCTATCTATCTATCTATCTGTCCAGGGTAATTAGAGGCTTCAAGGAAGTCACTTAGCTGAAGGGATGAACAAAGGCTGAGCTGAGCTTTGCAGGAAACTAAAGTCTCTTAGAGGCAGAGGTAAAGAGAAAGCATTCTGGATGGAATTGGGGCAGGGGGAAGGCAGCTTGTGCAATAGCCCCGAGATGGGATATGGAGTGTCATGTTGAGGAAAAGCAAGAAGACTAGTTTGGCTGGACTATAGTGTATGAAGGAAAGTAATATATAATAAGGGGGCATGGGAGTTGCCTTCATGTTGTGGAAGGCAAACAGAGGAGTCTGTGTTTGATCCTAGTGGTATAGGAGACCACTTGAATTTATTGAGGAGATGAGTGATGTGATCACACCTAGACTTTAGAAAAATCACTTTGGCAGTGGTGCATAGATGAGATTGCAGAGTGAAAAGATTCGAGGTAAGGATACTAATTAGGAGAGTACTCTAATAATAAAGGTAGCTAGATGATGTAGTGAGTAAGAATGGTAGACTTGTCAGGAAGATCTAAGTTCAAATCCTCCTTCAGAAACTTACTAGATGTGTGACCCTGGTCAAGTCATTTAATTGCTCTTAGCCTTAGATTCCCCATCTATATCATGGTGAAAGCTCAACCTTCCTTTGACCTCTTGCTTTCCATCTCTTGCTGAATGTGTAATCTGCGGGAGAGTGGCAAGGGGCCAGGCCAGGCTGACATATCTGTGTCACCATGAGATAATGTTCAACTCCTATTGCCAGACTGATCTCCCAAAAAGGATTTGAAAAACCTCTGTTGCAAAGAGAAACAACCTTCCATTTGACCTCAGGCCTTCCATCTCCAACCATACCTGTCCCTTGAGGAAGGAGGGAAAGGAGAGTCAAAAGATTGGGGCTTTCTTCTCCTACTGACCCTTCAATTATCTCCCTGGTCATCTCCTGTGTACTAGCCACCATCTCCTCTTCTCCTTGTCTTGAACCTTTGATGAAACAATTCAGCTCTCCACTGTCTTCCTCTACTGAATCCATTGTCCCATTACAATTTCTCTGCATTCCTCTAAACACTTAGCCTTCAGTCACTATACCTTCAGTCCTACAAACATGTTGCTGAGCAAAAGTGAAGAAAATCATATAACCATCCCGACTGGCTCCTCTACAAATTTATGCTACATAACCTCAATTGGGTCCTCATTTCTGGTAGGCAATCCTACTTTACCTCCATTATTGACTCTATCTATCTCTCCACACTGGCTCTTTCCAGCCTTTTCATCCATCCTCAAACCTTGGTTTATTCTCCCTTCACCTTTTCAGGTGAAAATGTTCTCTCATATTTAATGGAAAAAATTGAGGCCATTCACTATGAGCACCCTCTTCTCTCCCTTTTCCTTATTTCATGTCACTCATATGCATTTTTCCTTTAGAAACTTCTTCACTCTGTCTTACATGATCAGGTGGCATGAATCTATCAAAAATAATCCTTCTGCCTGCTCAAGAAATCCCATTCTATCCTCTTTCTTCCATCAGATTGTCCCCTCTGTCACCAAATTATTTTTTTTCAGTTGTGTCTGATTGCTGTTTTCTTGGCAGAGTTACTGGAGTAGTTTGCCATTTTCTTCTTCAGCTCATTTTATAGATGAGGAAACTGAGGCCCAGGTCACACAGATAGCAAGTGTCTGAGTTCAGATTTGAACTCATGAAGAGGAGTCTTGCTGACTTCAGGCCCTGGTGTTCTATCCACTGCCCCATCCCCACTCTCACTTTTTTTCAGTCTTTCCCTGACTACTGGTTTCTTCCTTAATTCCTACAAACATGACCATATTTCCCCCATCCTCAAAAAACCCTCACTTCAACCTTCCATTCCCCCTATCATCCTATATCTTCTTTTTCCCTTTGTGGTTAAACTCCTTGAAAAGGTCATTTACAATAGATCCCTCCATTTTCTCTGCTGTCACTGATTTCCACAATCCCTTACCATCCCAGTTTTTTAGGCTCAAAATTTAGGAGTCATCCTTGACTCCTTATTATCTTTCAACCCCCCTCCACCCATATCCAATCTGTTGCCAGGGCCTATCAACTTTACCTTTGGAACATCTTTTCTCTTCTGCCACTGCTACTACTTCAGTTCATGTCTGCCCCACCTCACACTTAGAAGATTGCAATAGCCCACTGTCTGCCTGCCTCACGAGTCCCTCCCCACTCCAATCCATCTTCCATTCAGCCACTGAAGTGATTTTTACTAAAATACAGATCCAACCATGTTGTTTCCCCCACCCAGAATTCAAAAAAGGTTGTTGTCACCTCCAGGATCAAATTCAAATTCCTTTGGCATTAAAATTCCTTCAAAACCTACTATCTTCCCAGTCTTTGTACACTTCACTCCCTGTCACAATCTAATGACACTGTTCCGTGATCAAGATGCTGTATCTCAGTTCTAGGCATTTTCTCTGACTATCCCCCATGTCTAGAATGCTCTTTTCCTTTATTTTTGCCTACTGCCTTACCTATCTTACTTTAGGTCCCAACTCAAATCCCAGTCTTCTACAGGAAGCCTTTACCAATTTCTCTTAATTCTAGCACTTTCTCTTCTATTATTTCACATACACACATACAAACACACATATATACATATATTATATATGTACATAAATGTGTATATATATGTGCATAAATGTGTGTGTATATTCACACACAGAGAGAGATATATTTGCTTGCTGGTTGCCTCTCAGTTAGACTCTTAGTTCCTGGAAGTCAAAAGTCAAGGACTATCTTTTGCCTCTTTTTGTCTCCCCAGGGCTTAGTACAGTTCCTGGCATTTAATAGGTGCTTAATAGATGCTTATTGACTACTAGCTATTGATTAGCTCACATGGTTGTGAAGATAAAATGTAATAATATATGTAAAGCGCTTTGCAAATCTTAAATCACTATATAAATATGTTATTAATAAATAATAATAATAAATCAAGTAAGAAGTGATGATCTGAAACAGGTGGTTTAGAGAGAAGTGAGGTATATGGAGAGTGGGAAAGAATTAATACAGAAATAAGAGAACTGATATGAGCTCTAGGGAATAGCAAATATTGACTTGAACTAGTATTGTCCAGGCCAATCTTGTTTTTATATTATGGGATTCTTTGGAAAAATTCATGTTCAGACCATATAAAAGACATTCATTCTTGTATAGAATTCTGTCATCTCTCTTATTCAGCTTCCATCTTTACAAACTAAAGAAAAAAAAACCTTTTAAAGTATCTTCTTATGTGATGTCTGCTTTATACTTATGTTTATTTCACTTATCCTTTTAATTGCAACGTTGATGTTATCCTAATACTTTGGCATTTTACAGCTTCAAGATTTCATGAGTGCAAATATTCTCTTCTTTTTTTAAAAATAAATTTAATGCTATCTTCTGTTTTTACATAACCTCGATTTTCCCCATATCCCTCCCTTATTACCTTACCTGAGAACCATTCTATATAAGAAATGATATTTTTAAAAGAAAAAAAAGAGTAAGAAGATTTTAAAAATCAGTAAAACCAATCAATACACCAAAAAGTCTGAAAATATATGTCATGTTCCTCACCTGTAAATCTTCCATCTTTGCAAAGGAGTGAAAAAAGTTGTCTTCTCATATTTCTTCTTTAGGATTATGCTTGTTCCTTGTACTTTTCTAACAGCCATTTGAGATTATTTTGTGTCTGTTGTCCTTTCCAGTTCCATTGTTGAATCATCATGTATATTATTTTCTTGTTTTGGCTTTTATATATACACTAAATTTGTCATTTTTTTAAAGCACAGTAAAATACCATGACATCCATGCACCAGAATTTGTTTCATTGTCGTTCTTCAGTCATGTCTGACTCTTTGTGACCACATTTGAGATTTTTTCACTAAAGATACTAGAGTGGTTTTCCATTTTCTTCTGCAGTTCATTTTACAGATTAGGAATTTGAGGCAAAAAGGGTTAAATGACTGGCCCAGGATCCCACAGGTACTAAGTGTATGGTACCAGATTTGAACTCAGGAAGATGAGTCTTCCTGACTCCAGACCCAGCATTATTTAGCCATTCCCAAATCAATGGATGTCTAATTTGTTTTCAGTTCTTTGCTAACACTAAAAGTGATGCCATAAATATTTTAATATATTTGGGGATTTTTATTCTATTAATGCCCTTTTGGGTAATGTGCCTAGTGATGGAATCTTTGGGTAAAAGGGTATGAATAGTTTAGTCATTTTAATTGCATGATTCCATTTTTTAAAATGATGGTTCTAAATCATTGTCCTATCAAACATTCCCTTTCATCATTGATTATTCCCATCTTTTGTTATGTTTACCTATTTGCTGGGAGTGAGATGGAATGTCAGCATCGTTTTGATTTGCATTTCTCTTATTATTAGTGATCTGGGACCTTTTTGATATAATTATTAGTTTATAATTCTTCTTTTGATAACTGTTAATATCCTTTGATAACTTATTTATTGAGGAATAGCTCTTTGTCTTAGTCATATCTGTTCGTTGTGTGTGTAATACACACAATGTACATTGTATACATATGTGTAGATGTATATATATTTATACACATGTTATATACATATTTGTGTGTACACACACTTATGAAATTTGGATCACAAATGCTTATCTGGGACATTTTTACTCCCCACCCCCCCCACCCCTTCAATGACTTCCTTTTTCATCCTAGGCGCATTACTTTTGCTTTGAAGAAGCTTTTCAATTTCATGTAATATGAATTTTATCTTATTTTGTCTTTTGTATGTGTTTTTATCCCCTTTTGGTCAAAAAATTTATCTTTCTCATCTACATGAAAGTCATATGACTCTCCTTTTAGGGTATGGTCTTTAATATTGTGGTCAGTCATCAATTTTGAGTTTATAATGCAAGGTAGTATAAGGTATTGGTAAAAGCCTCATTTTTGCCAAGTTATTTTTTAATGTTTCAACAAATCCTTATAAAATAAGGAAATTTTCCTGAGTAATGTACATTTTGGGATTTATTGAATACTAGATTGCTGAGGCAATTTATTTCTTCTTCTCCCCTGTCTAGTCTGTTCCATTGATCTATTTCTCTATTTTTAACCAATACCAAATAATTTTGATATCTGCTGCTTTATATTATAATTGAAGATTTGGAAGTAATAGTCCCCATTTATTTCTAACTTTTTTCCCTTGTATTTTATAGACTTTTTTATTTCTCCAAATGAATTCTGTTGCTGTTTTTCAATTTATATAAAACATAGTTTTGAGATCATTTAATTGGCATAGCATTAAAACTAAAAATTAACTTCACAGTATTGTCATTTTTGTTATATTGGAATTACCCCAGCCATAAGCATTGAGTATTTCTTTAGCTATGAAAATTATTCTTTGTTTCTTTAAGGAATATTTTGTAATTGAATCTTTATATATATATATATATATATATATATATATATATATTATTTGCTAGATTGATCTGAGATATTTTATGCATTTTAAAATCATTTTGAATGGGATTTCTATTTCTATTATTTCCTCTTGGAAATCATACAAAAATATTGTTGATTTTTGTGTGTCTATTTAATAACCTGCAACTTTGCTGAAACTATCAGCTGTCTCAATGAGTAGCTTTGCTGAATACCCACAATATTCTAAGTACACCACTCTACCATCAGAAGACAGGGGGAGTTCTATCTGCTCTTCACTTATCTTTACTCCTTAATTTCTTTTTCTTGTCTTACTACCATCACTGGCATTTCAAAAAATGTATCAAATAATTTCATGTCATGATTTATATATATAAACAATTCTCCATTGTTTCTGTAGTCTCACTGAAAGCATATTTGGTGCAACTTCAAATCAGAATGATGAAATAATAATAATGTATGTGATTTCCCTACAAATAGAGAAATTGGAGTAGAAGGTGGAGGACTGTTTTTCAAGGATATTGTTGTTGATATTCAAGGCCTTCAGTTTTTGTGTTAGGTTAAACTAGAAAACCTCTTGCAAGTGTTCTTAACACAAGTAGATAAAATTTATTTTTATAATTATATTTTGATATTTTTTGCAGTCTTATGTATTTTAATTTATATGCCTAAAAACATTCTGAGAAGGGTCCATAAGTCTCCAGAAGATTGAAAAATATATCCCTCATACAAAAAAAAAGATTAAGAACCATACTCTAAGATCTCTTCCAATACTAACATTTTATGGATTGTTATGATACAAGAAACAGTTGTAATGCTTCTGATTGTTCCAAAATTCCTCACTGGGGCCTATCTCTATTCCTGGCTCATTAGTAATGAGCACAGAATTCAACTTCCTAAAACTTACACACTTTAAAAGCATTTAAAATCATCTGCAAAACCTTGCCACATAAACTCAGATTATTTCACACTATACCGTGTACAAAAAAAAATTCTCTGGTGAGAAAAATGTCTTCACCTATTCTAAGCCATAGATACATCCCTGAGCATTGTTCATGGTGGTATGAATTCTTGCCATGTCCCAGTGACTGTCTTTGCAAGACAGACTCGAAAATCTCCTGCCCTAGGGATTCCCCTGAGCTTCTTAAAAATGTGAAGAATTATGGGTTGATCATATTCCCAAAGAACATTAACTAGAAGTCATATAGTTTATTTTAATCCAGATATTTCCTATATAGAATATGATTCCCAGATTTGGCATGAGAAGCAGAAAGGTGCTAAAAAGTAATATTCTTATTTAAGAAATTATGTGCATTTTTAATTATTCAAGGAAAATTAAGTCCATTAAAATATTTGTCTTTGTGTACAGAGTTTACATTATCTCTGCTATTTCAGGATTTTACTCTCCGTGGGACATTTATCTCTGGGTTTTCTTGGTCAGGGAGGGGAAATCAGAGCAGAGTTTACTTTGCCATCCTGGCCCCTGGAAAGTCAGCCAGGTGATTTTTAAACTTCCATGGTGGGGGCTGATAGCCCCAGGAGAAGCTGCTGTCTCTGCTGTGGGCCCTGAGTTTTCTCTTACCCAGCTCCAGTGGATCCTCCTGCCCCATGGTGAGATGGCTGCTAATCTCCCTTGTGGTGGGTGAGTCTGCAGGCTGGGGCTCCTTCTCTCTGCTGTAGTCTGCTCTCTAGTCCGGGCTGGTGTGCTCTGTGCTCCCCCTCCCCCCACCCATGTGGGTACTTTCCTGAGCTGGATTCTGCCACACTCTGTTTCCCAGTGGATTCTGTCACTCCAAAATCCGTTCAGATTCACTTTTTAAAGTTTAGTGATGGGATTCACAGAGGAGCTTAGAAAAGTAACTGCTTCCCTTCCTCTATCTTGGCTCCACCCTACATTATCTAATATAAGTTTCACCAACATGATTGAGACCCTGAAGAACAGGAATTGCTGAAAGGTAGTGCTAAGTAATACAGGCTGAGTAGGTCAAGCCTCTTCACCCAGAGAAGATGGGATGAATTCTGCTAGAGACAACTGGAACAACTGAAACATGGCCACAGGGTTATCTTCTAAGGCTAATGGAATTCTAAAACTCCTTGTTTCAGTTTATCTAAGGTTAATTAGTTTTTAAGAAGATTCAGCTACTTTTATCCAGACAACAAATATTTATTGAGAAAGAGGAAAAAAAGCATTAATTAAGCACCTACTATGTGTCAATTTCTTTATAATTATTATTTCATTTGATCTTCACAACAACCCCATGAGGTAGGTGGTGTTGTTATCCCTATTGAGGAAACTGAAGCAGACAGTGCTCTAGCCATTGCCTCATACCTGTCTTTATCTACTTAATCCTAAAACCATATACCTCCCAGCTTTTGCAGGATATCTGACAGCTGGGATATTATCTAGCTAGAGACCTCTTTGGGGAATAGTTCATTTGCCACTTCATTTCCCAAGGACAAATACTTATGAATGTAAGAGGGAAAATCTGTTGGAAGGGAGACACATCAAGAATAAATGAGGTATGTCTGGGTGGAGCCAAGATGGCAGAGAGAAAGCAGGGACTTACTTGAACTCCCCCCCAAAACCCCTCCAGATACCTGTAAAAAATGACTCTAAACAAATTCTGAAACAGCAGAAGCCACAAAAAACAGAGTGAAAAAAAATTCCCAGCCCAAGACAACCTAGAAGGTTGACAGGAAAGGTCTATTGCAGCCTGAGAGAGGAGCACAGTCTTGCACAGTCTGAGCCAGCACAAACTGGCCCCAACAAACCTGGAGTGGGACTCAGGGCACTGAATTACTGGCAGCTGTGGGGGTGTCCAGACTTCTCAACCCACAAATGCCAAACACAACTTAGAAGGTCAGTAGGAAAGATCTATTGGACCTGGGTGAGAGAGGAGCATGATCCAGCCCTGACCCAGCACAGTTAAAGCCCCAGAAAACTAGAAGCAAAACTTAAGAGTGACTGAATCAGCAATGATGGTGCTGATGGAAGTGGTAGCATCAGCAGCAGTGGCTACTTCTAGAGCTCTCAGTCCACTGACTATAAGGGGATCACACAACTGGTTAGAAGAAGATTATAGGGGTCTCTTTACTGACACAGAGGCAAGACTCTGCCCTGTGACTATAATTGGATCTGGGTCATAATCCTAGGTGGCAGTCCCCAGGGAAGGAGAACTAGCACAGCAGAGCTTGTGGCAGTAGTGGAGAGGGAACCCTCCTCACAGTTCCAGGGCAGAAAAGAGTGCTTGTGGTTGCTCACAGACCAGAGCACAGGCCAGGAGAGGAGTATACATCTCTCCTTGGATCATACCACCTTGAAAGAACTGAAAACTTACAGGTCCCTAGAAATATCTCTGAAAACATTTGCACAAAATCTCTGAAGCTTGGGGCAGTTTGCCCTCCATACTAGAAGCAGAGCCCTAGTAGGAGTAGAGCCAAGATGGTGGAAAGGAAACAGTAACTTCTCTAAGTTACTTCATGAACCCCATCACTAAACCTTAAAAAGTGAATCTGAATGGATTCTGGAGTGACAGAATCCACTTGGAGACAGAGTGTGACAGAATCCAGCCCAGGAAAGTGCCCAGTGGGTCTGGAAATGGGGAGCGCGAGCGTGTGGGGTCTGCACAGCTCAGACTTGAGAGCAGACAGGCAGCCTATACCAGAGAGAGAAGAAGCCCCAGCCAGCCGACTTACCAAGGACAAATCGCAGTCATCTCACAAGGGGACAGGAGGAATCATTGGAGCCAGGTAAGAGAAGGCTCAGGCCCCCAGCAGAGACAGCAGCTTCTCCTGGGACTATCAGCCCCCAGCCTGGAAGTTTAGAAATCTCCTGCTGTTTATGCAGGGGCTAGAATGGCAAAGTAAACTCTAGCCACTCCAATAGATCCCTACTTCATGAAGTAGAAAACCCAAAGATAAATGTTCCACCCAGAGTGAAATTCTAAGATAGTGGAAATAGCCTCAGGCTTGGGAGTCATCAAGAAGGGGTGTAACTGAAGCAGATAGGAGTCTGAAGAGAAGAGGGAGGGGGGGTCCCAACAAGCCCCACCTCACAGGACCAACAAAAGCCTGCCTATACCCCAGGAGTATAGAGGCAGAAATCTGAAGTGGTCAGACCACCCCTACTCCACAGATTACTCTGTGCTCATCAGCATACCTCTCTAAGACTCCTGCCTTAGCCTCAAACTAGACACCCAGAGGCTACAGCATTCAAAGTCAATGACAAGGCCCTTAGCTCACAGCCTGAGAAATTAGGAAATAAGAAATCACAATGGGAAGAAAGGAAGCTGAGAAGGAGAAGGGGAAGGCAAAAAAAATCTATCCGAGCTTATTATGTAGGTCAAGAACAACCAAATACAGAGGACAACATGGACTCTTTACTCACACCTGAGACCACAGAAGGGAATATGAACTGGTCTCAAACCCAAATAGCATTCTTCAAGGAGCTTAAGAAAGACTTTAAAGACCAAATCAGGGAGGCAGTGACCAAAGTGGAAAAAAGTTTCACTGAAGAAAGCAAATCCTTAAAAAGTAAAATTCATGAAGTAATTGGAGAAAATAACTCCCTAAAAAAGGACCTTCAAAAACTAGCCAAAGACTATAATTTGCTAAAAATTAGAATCAGTCAAATTGAAACTCAGGACTTTATGATGCACCAAGAGTCAATCAAACAAAACATGAAGATTGAAAAATTGGAAGAAAGTGTAAAATATCTCACTGGAAAAACAACTGACCTAGAGAACAGATCCAGGAGAGATAACTTAAGAATTATTGGTCTACCAGAAAGCCATGATGAAAAAAGCAGCCTGGACAAGAGATTGTCAAAGAAAACTGCCCTGAAGTCCTGGAATCAGAAGATAAAATAATTAGCGATAGAAGCAGAGCCCTACCTTAACAAAGAGTTAAAAAGTCAAGTAATTGGTTGGAAAAATGAAGAAACAACGGAAAGCAAAAAACAAAAAAACCTCAGACTATAGAAACTTGCCTTGGTGACAAAGCATATGCTTACAAGAAGAAGACAAAGTCAAAGCTTCTACATCCAAAGCCTCCAAGAAAAATATGAATTGTTCTCAGGTCATAGAAGAGATCAGAGGATTTTGAAAATCAAGTAAGAGAGGTAGAGGAAATATTGGGAAGAGAAATGAGAGGGATGCAAGAATCATGAAAAACAAGTCAGCCGCTTGTTAAAGAAGACCCAAAAATACTTAAATAATACCTTAAGAAACAGACTAGACCAAATGGCAAAAGAAGTCCAAAAAGTCAATGAGGAGAAAAACACCTTAAAAATAAAGTTGGCCAAATGGAAAAGGTGGTCCAAAAGCTCACTGAAGAAAACAGTTCCTTAAAAATTAAAATGGAAAAAATGGAAGCTAATGACTCTGAGAATTCAAGAAATTTTAAAACAAAACCAAAAGAATGAAATAGAAGACAGTGTGAAATACCTCATTGGAAAAACAACTGACATAAAAAATAGATCCAGGAGAGATAATTTAAAAACCATTGGACTACATGAAAGTCATGACCAGAAGACACATGACACATCATCTTTCAAGAAATTATCAAGAAATACTGCCCTGATATTCTAGAACCAGAGGGTAAAATAGAAATTGAAATAATCCATCAATCACCTCCTGAAAGAGATCCCAAAAGGAAAACTCCCAAGAATATTATAATAAAATTCCAGAGTTCCAGATCCAGGAGATAATATTGCAAGAAGTCAAAAAGAAACAATTCAAATATTATGGAACCACAACCAGTATAACACAATATTTAGCACTTCTACATTAAGGGATTGGAGGATTTCGAATATGATATTCCAGAGGTCCAAGGAGCTAGAATTAAAACCAAGTACCACCTACCCAGCAAAACTGAGTGTAATACATGAAGAGAAAAAATTTATATTCAATGATGTAGAGGAATTTAATGTATTCTTGATGAAAAGACTAGAGCTGAATAGAGAATTTGACTGTCAAATACAAGACTCAAAAGAAGCATGAAAAGATAAACAAAAAAGAAATAATAAGGGACTTATTAAAGTTGAACTGTTTACTTTCCTACATGAAAAGATGATATTTGTAATTCATGAGGCCTTTCTCATTACTAGGGTAATTGGAGGGGAAATATATATATATGTATATATATATATATATATATATATATATATATATGTGTGTGTGTGTGTGTGTGTGTGTGTGTATGTATGTATATAAATATTTATATATGTATATAATATGTATGTATTCACATACACACATATGTATATATGTGTATTATATATAGTCAGAAGGCACAGCATGAGTTGGGTGTGAAGGTATGATGTCTAAAAGTAAAATTAAAGAGTGAGAGAGGAATGTACTGGAAGAAGGAGAAAGGGAAAGGTAGAATGGGTTAAATTATCTCACATAAAAGAGGCAAAAAAATGTTTTACAGTGAAAGGGAAGAGGGGGCAGGTGAGAGAGAATGAATAAAAATCCCTCTCATCAGAATGGGCTTAAGGAGGGAAAAACATACACACTCAACTTAGTATGGAAATAAGCAAGTTTCTCTGATAAAAACTTCATTTCTCTAACAAAAAAAATTAGTGAAGTGAACCAGAGTGTTTATGTCTCCTTGTATCATCATATTGGGGAGTATGTCCACTTGCTTTGTATATTATTCAATGGAGGCTATAGCTAGATGAACTAATTATAAGCTTTTTGTGTCTGTTCTTGAAATATCAAAACTCAAAGCTCATATGTACTCAGCAGACACTTAAGATTTTGTTTTATTGCTTTTGTTGAATGAATGAAAAAAAATTTTAATCCTAAACCCCAATTCATTAGCTATAGAAACACAGCTTCCCAGTTACATGTAATTTCTTTTGTTGGAGTATGAAGACAGTATATTTGCATAGAATATTTATGGATTCTTTACAAAATATAAGCATATTTACTCTCTTTATACAATTATCATCTTAAAACTGGGTACTTAAGAAAAATGGGGGTACTTAGATCCTAAGAATTTTCTGCTGTTCATTTTATTGACTTCACTGAGGTATTTTCTTGAGTTACATGAGATTATACATGTTATGCAATTTTATTTGTTGTATAATCCACATGTATCAAATGATTTTTTTTTCCTAAGGTACACTGTGATAACAAATGCTTTGATACCCAAGTATTATTGGAAATTGCATTGTGAGAGTCATACTTGGATCTGTGTTTAATTCAGAAATATCTCCTTTGTATATAAAACTAATAAGCATCTTACATGGATCAATAAAGGTCTTTTTAGAAGATGATCTGGATAAACATTGGGATGAATTCTGTCTTTGGAAACAGAATTCATCCATTCATTCACTCTTTAATTCATTCATTCAACACTTTTTTTCCTATATACTACATGCAAGCACTATACTGAGAAGGCTAAAAAGATAAACATAACACAGTCCTACTCTCAGAGAGCTTGCAGTCTAGTTAGGAGTCTAAGCAAGAATGTTTAATGAGAACACAAATGAAATGTAGCCAGAGCTCAGAGAAAGGAAAGATCATTTGTGATTAAGGCTGTCAAGGAAGGCTCCATCAAAGAAAAGTCATGGATGCCTAGGGATTCCTCAATTATTCCTAGGGAATATCACATCTGCTTTTTTGAAATTACTAGGAGATTCACAGAGGCAGATATATCCATAACCCTTTTCTCATTTGATTTATACTTTAAACCAGAAAAATCCAACTTAAGGGAAAATTGGAGTGAAACACAGTAGAAATATGGGTAGTTCATTGTTGCAGGGAGAAGTATATTAATACTTGCTGGGTTAGTTTTACTTTTCCACCTTGGAATATTCAAAATTCAAATTATTTATGTTTAAGTGAAGAGATCAGTGGTATCTTAACCTTTTTATTGCACATTCTCTTAAGTGAAATATTTTTAGTATATGCTGTTAATGTATGAATGTTTATTTATTTGTAAATAATGTGCTTATATTACTGTACTAATATATCATGGATATTAAAGTATAGACAAAATACAAATTTAAAAGGATAAGATAAAGTGATAAGATAAAGTTGAAATTATATTTTAAAATTTTAAATTTCTTAGTGATACAAAACCCTTTTTGCTTTCACTAAAATATTATTACTAATGAGTGTTAGTGAAAAAAATTTGATTGGCTATTTTCATTATTTTAGAAATGTGTATTAGTAATAATAGGGTAGATTTTAAAGTAATACTTGTTTTTATTTAGTTAGTTAATTGACAATTCAGCTAGAAAAAAGGATTGATTTCTTTTTGATAATAAACTATCCAATAATCGATTTCATTTTAAATGTTTAACCACCATTAGAAGATTGAGGGACAACTGAAAGATGGTCAGTGAACATCATAACTTTTCATCAGTCATATTTCTCCATGCAACAATGAATTAACCATATTTCTACTATGCTTAGTTCCAATTTTCCCTTAAGTTTTATTTACCTGCTTTAAAGTATAAGTCAAATGGAAAAACTGTTCTGGATATGATGATACAAAATGCAAAAAACAATGAAGGTGAGTTTCAACTCAGCAGAGTTTTTATTATAGAAAGTGTTCCAAAAGTGCAGTTTTGAGCTTAGTCAAGCTTGAAACTGTGCTAAAAACATTGGACGCAGCTGGTATACCCATTCCTCATTGTTCACATTGTTATACTCAATGGTTGGCATTATACCTTCATTTCCTATCCGTGTCTGGATAATTTAATTGTGCTTTTATATGAAAGTGAGAAATAGCAGAGCCAGTTTGGTTGTACCACGGAGTATAAGACATAATAACAATGGAATACACTATAAGAATAGAAAGGCAAGTTGAGGCCACATCATGAAAGTTTTTAAATTCCAATTTTAAAGTTTATATTTGATCCAAAAGTCACAAGTCATTGAAATTTATTGAGTAGTAGGTGATATAATCAGAACTGAACTTTAGGAAAATTTGAGATTTTCCTGGGGAAAAAATTTAGAACATGTTGGATTGTAGATACTTGAGGCAGGGAGATACAATTAGGAGACACTTGAAACAGTCCAGGTGAGAGATGATGAGGGCCTGGACTAGAATATGGAGATAAGGGTATGAATATGAGTGATACAATTAGGAACAGAAAAAGAATATTCTACAGGTGCTTAGATATGAAGAGTGTGAGAGTCAGGGTTGAAGCTAGTACCAAGGATTCAAACCAAAGAGATTAGAAGAATGGTGGTGCATTGGACAAAAACAAGGAAGCTTGGGAGAAGAGGGGGTCTGAAGGTAAAGACCGTGTAATAAGGGTAATGAAGGAAAAGATCTGTAATACAGACCAAAACCCATTCATACCCTTTTCATCCTGTGTGGTTGAAGATGCTACTCTATGTAACCCCCAAATAAAAGGGCACAAAGGTCAAGCAGATATTTTATTCACTGTTCACTACCCTGCAGCACAGAGCTCCTTTCATCATTACTTGCTTTCACGAGTTAATCTTGGTATGATAGGATTGGGTATGTTGAGGGGACAGAAAGATTTTCCCAATTCCACCTACAAAGCTGTCTTGTTTGCTCTGATCATAGTTAGATTGCAATTGCTCTGGAGACTATGCTAAGGGAAGAAAATTGGAGGATTCATAGTATTGGAAAGTAGCAGAACTAAGGGAATCTTGAAAGATAGTTGGTGCAGAGTAGCAGTGATTGGTGGGTAGCTAGGTGACTCAGTGACTAAAGTGCCTGGGCCTGAAGTCAGGAAGACTCACCCTCTTGAGTTCAAATCTGGCCTTGGACACTTACTAACTATGTAACCCTGGACAAAAAGTTACTTAACTCTGTGTGTCTTGTTTTCCTCACCTGTAAAATGCACTGGAGAAGGAAATGACAAAGCAGTCCAGTATCTTTTCCAAGAAAACCCCAAATGAGGTCACAGAGAATCAGACATGACTGAAACAAGTGAAGAGCAAAAAGGTATGTTTGTATTGGAGACCAGCCTAATGATTGACTGTCATGGAGAGGATGGGATGCAACCCATCTTCCTACCCTCTGATTGACAGATCATATATGACTTGGGATCATGGCACAGCCCCTCAGAGCACTTATGCCTCCATTTTGGAGATTTTAGACTTTTTCTCCTCACATATTTTAATACTTCAAGGATCTATGATATCACTTGTATGGGTAAACCATACATTGACCAAAGATGACAACCCCTCTACAACTTACTAGGTAATCAGTAATAGTTTCTTTGGCTAAAGAATTCTTTACTTTGGAGTAAGCCAGGAAATTGCCCTTTTCAAACTAAGCTAGTCTGGCTCTCCGACACATAATTGATAAAAATGATATTAAATTGAATTTTAAATATTTAGTCACCATAACTAGGTTGAGAGACAATGGATAGTTTGTGTCCTCATTCCACTGGTACCCTTACAATGTCAAGAGAAAATGAGAAAAGATCCTAACGTGTTGGATGAACTTCCTATGGAACACTTATGGGTGTACATAAATAAAAGTCCCAGGTGGGGGGGGGGGTTGTACTTTGTAAAATTAAGAAAATGCACATTTTTTTTGTTTTGGGGTTTTTTGCCTATTTTTTGGAGGGCATAAGTGACTTGCCCAAAGTCACACAACTTTACTAGCCATGTATCAAGTGTCTGAGGCCAGATTTGAACTCAGGTCATCCTGACTCCAGGGCTGGTGTTCTATTCACTGCACCACCTAGCCTCCCCAAGAAAATACCCATATTGATGAAAGCAGAGATGCTTGATTATGATAGTTGAGTGAGTCATCTGGAAAGTTACTTTCTCTTAAATGCAAATGTTTGATTAAGAAGAGTATATATCTATATCTATATCTATATATCTTTAAATATTATATAATAGATAGCATTTATATAGCATTTTAAGATTAGCAAAATATTTTGCATGTATTATCTCATTTCATCTTCACAACATCTCTATAAGATAGGTGTATAATTATCCTCATTTTGCAGATGAGAAAACTGAGGCTAAGCAAGACTGAGTGACTTGTTCAGGGTCTCACAACTAGTAAATGTCTGAAGCAGAATTCCAAATCAGGTCTCAGTAACTGAAGTCTAGACTCCATCCAGTGTGTCATTTAACTGCCTTCTACCTGAAACTGCAAGTTAACTTAAAGTTTATGGGGAAGTTTTTCTCAAAATGGACATTGCAGTCCTCTGAGAATTTTCAAGGTATCGAAGAGAAAGTTAACCACAGTATTTGAAGACAGCCCAGTTCCTTGGCACAACTTTTTTCTTTTCCCCTTTTCTCCTTCTTAACTGTCCTTATATTCCCTCTCCTTCTCCCTCTCCCTCTTCCACTCCCTTTGAACACAGGCATTTTGAAGCATCATCGATGTAACACTCAGTTTCTTTTTCATCTCTTGCCCCATTCCCTATCTCCTATGAGATTCCTCTCTTGGGAGCATTATGAAAGAAACGAGACTCCTGCCTTTGGGAATTAAGTAAACTCATTCCTTCTTTCTTCCCTACTCATTTCTTAAACTTGCAAATCTACACACATTTACTTTTATTTTATTTTATTATTTTCCATATGATGTAGTAGGCTTTTTAGAATGTGGGATTGTTGAAGGACTAGGATTTGGGAAGAGGAAAGAAACTATATTATTCATGCATTGATTTATTCATTCATTCAACATTCATTTATTCAGCACCTGGTATGTTCTAACACTGTTAGCTCTAGGAATACAAGATAAAAAGAAAAAACATGTCCTTGCCTTCAAGAAGCTTGTATTCTACTGTAAGGATGCTAAATTTACACAATTCAGTGAGAACAATATAATTTGAAAAGAAAGCCCTGAAATTAGAGACAGTAGTTTTACAGGAAAAATGTTTGGACTTTCATACAACTATCCTTTATCACATTAAAGCCTACTTGGAATAAGAAATTTTATGACCTTTAACTCACTTTTAATTAATATTTATATCTTATAGCTAGAAATGGTTATATAGACTGTCATTTCCTATAAAAATGAAAAGGAAATGTCTGTATGACCTTATCTATTCATAATTTATAAAGAGATTATTATTTTTAAATATCATCAGATGTGCCAAATATTTGTCGGACTTTGAAAAGAAATAAGACCTCTGCTTGAGTGAGGAACTTGCAAAACAGAAAAGTCAAATATTTTGATGTGTTCAGTAGATTTTGGCCTTACTAAAGTTCATTCAACCTACAATGGTCAGCACAAAGGAATAAAGAAATGGATTAGAAAATAAAGAAATGAATCCCTTCAAAACCCTTTTTTTGTCAGTTCTATTTTCTTTCTTTTTATTCCCCCCCCCTAAGGATTTCATTCTCTGGGATTCTTGTCACCTATGAACTTCACAGGGGAATGCTGAACATTAATGAGACACTGTCCCAAATTTGGATCTGAGTAACTTCTAGGGGGATATGATACATCAAATGTCTATACTGAAATTCAAAAATCAAAGAAAGATGTTTGAAGTTTTTTTTTTCTTTCTCTCAGAAGAATGTTGCTATATAAATAAACACCTTAATGCAGTGAAAAGTTTTGATCATAACACTGTGTAAGAGTTGTTCCTAAAAAGCAAAACCAAGAAATAGTACAATCTGCAGGATAAGGATAGAATTTTTGTCTTCACTTTGGAATGATTCAGATTTTATATGAAAGTTGCTACTAAGTCAAATTTGGAATAAATACTTTGGACTTAAGTTAACCAGCACTTATTAATTGCTTACTATGTGTCAGATATTATACCGAATGCTAGGTATACAAGGAAAGGGGAAAAAATCCTTTCCTCAAGTACCTCACAATTTAACTGTGGAGGGGGTCAATACATGATATGCAAAAATGTATGCACAAATACTCACGTGTATGATAAATTGGAAGTGACTTAAGAAAAAAGACATTATTTTCAGATGAAAGACACTGAGGGGAAACATGAAAGGCTCCTTGAAGAATGTAGGACCTTGGTAGAGACCTAACAAAGCCAGGGAAGTCAGAAGGCAGAGATGGGGTGGGGGGGTGGGGGAAATGGGAATGTGGGACAGTCAGCAAAAATAAACGGAGTTATGAGATAGAGTGTCTCAAGTGAGGAATAGGAAGGAGGCCAGAGTCAATGCATTATAGAGTATGTAAGATGTAAAAAATCTGGAAAGGTAGGAAGGGACCAGGTTATGAAAGGATTTAAAAGTCAGACAGAGGATATTATATTTGATCTTGGAGGAAATAAGAAGCCATTGAAGTATACTGAATGGGGAGTAATATAGTCAGATCTGTACTTTTGGAAGAACACTTTGATTGTTGAGTGGAGAATGGAATTGAATAGAAGGAGATGAGGCAGAGAGTCTAAGAAGGCTATTGCAATAGTACAGATGTGAGGTAAACTCCGAATGTTTTGCTTTCAGAGATTACTTTGGAAAAAAAATGAATTATTTGTATAAACTGATCTCATTGAATTGAAGCTGTTACCATGTTGTAGAAATGAATCACCATGTTGGAAAATTTCAAATAGAGAACAATCTTCCTATTTGGCATGCTTTCATGAGGTTAAAGGAAGTAGATTTTCCTAGTTTTAATTATACTTTGCAATTAAACGCCCATAGGGCACTTGAAAGTTTTCCTAGCAGCTTCCAATTATAACTTTGCAAGCAAATGCCTATAGGGCACTTGAAAGTTTTCCTAGCAGTTTCCCACATCTCTCATTTTATTCTTGTCTTCACAATGAAGCCCTGTATGGTAAGACAGGCAGTCACATTTAATATTTATTAAATATCTACTATATGCCAGACACTGTGCAAATGGCAAGGGATATATGGAAAGGAAAAATATAATCCCTGATTTCAAGGAGCTCACAGTCTAATAGAACAGGGTAGGTAACAGTTTTTGGCTTTGTTTTTATTTTTACCCTTACTGTACATTTAGAAAATGGGCCCCTTAGAGAGTCAGTGCTTCAGCACTTGAAGTCTGCTGTTAGAGAAAGAAAAATAAGCTAAGATTCCAACCAAGATCCACCAAGATCACACTGATGTTAAGTTTGGGATTTTAGATGAATGCATTTTAGAAATCAACATCATAACTAAATTGCCTGTTTTATCATATTAATGCAGTCATTTAAGGAAAAAAGAAAGAAAAGAAACCTGGTCAATTATGGTTTGAGTTTTAATGATAAAAGCCAGAAACTTTGCTTGCCCTTCTACTTGTGTGCTGGAACTACATTGAACTGAAAAGTTTTAAGAAATATGGCATTTCTCATCCAAGGACATGAGAATTATCTACAGACAATCAGAACAGAGATAGGAACACTCTGCACAAACTGTCTTCTCCAAGTATCCAGTCAAAAAGAAAGTAACAAAAAAACTGGATGTTGGACTAGTGGGGTAGAGAAAATTAGTATGACAGGGTTTTTTTTCTCTCCTCAAGCATAATTATTCCATTTTAATTGAACTTTATAGACTGTCCTGAGCAATTTGTTGAAACATAGGCAAGAACTAATTTCCAATGATTAGTTAGGCCTTTGGATTTCAGCCCTTGTATTTAATACATACATATATGTAAAATGCATGTGTATGTGGGTGCATAGATCTATGCACATATGTATATATGTGTATGCATATGAATATACATTTATGTTATGTATGTACACAATACACATTCATACTGTGGGGTATATTTATGCATGTATGTGTTCATGTATGTATATACTGTATGGACTTAGTATTTAATTTGTATAGAGACACTCCCTCTGCCATCTAAATGAACAAATCCTCTCCTACTTATCTTCTTAGAGAGTTTCCTGGGGGTGTCAGAGTAGAGTGTGGTACTGAGGGTAAGTGATATACTCAGGGTCACATAACCAGTATATGTCAGAAGACAGACTTAAACCCACATCTCCCTACCACTGAAGACAGTTTTCTATACATTACTTTATTACTTTTTTCTATACATTACTTTCTTTTATATGTGGCAACTCTGATTCTAATCAGAGAATCCAGGCTCACATTCTGCCTCTGATAATTGTTACCTGTGTTATCTTGGATAAGTTAGCTCCCCCAGCCTCAGTTTCTCAGTTTATAAAATGAGTGGGTTTAACTAGATGACTTTTGAGCTCCCTTTTCCAATAGATCTATGACCCCTGTCATCCTAGCAACTGGGCCTTTTGGGAGGCAGTGTCCTATAATGGATAGAGAATTAGTCTTGGCTTTAGGAAGGCTTGGTTCAAGTTCACCTCTGAAGTATGCTTAGCTCTGTGACCCTTGACAATCTACTTAAATCTCCCAGCATCCCCTAAGCAACTCTCAAAGACCATATGTTATGGAATAGTTTAAATAGCAGTGGGGTCAGTTTCCAAACCAGAAATTTCCTTCACCACTAAAATCACAACTATATATCAAAATAAAAATAAAATATAGGTCTTTAGAACATTGACTGGAATAGTTCTTTTTTTATTAGGGAAGTGTTTGGTAGTTGTTAAGTTGACTGAAGATTTTTCCTTTGAGTTAAAAACTTGTCAACTTGGAACAGAGTTTTCAGAGTCAGAATTCAAATCTTTTTGAATCTGTCCTCTTTTCTATTCACTATTTTGCTAGTAAGAATGTTAATCCTTATCCAGGATTAAAATCCTGAGTATTTTTATAATTCTGTGACCCAGATACCCTACAGTAAGAGCACTTTCTCTTGTCCTGCCTTTAGCTTCCAAAGTAGCAGGATATATGATGTCTCTTTGATGACATCACAAAGGAGATAAATTTGTCACAGATCATTGAAATTTCCTTTTTTAAGTTTGCCAGTTCTGATATGGGATGGTATATATTTTCTTTTTTCTTTGGTTTTTTTGGGGGTTTTTTTTCCTTTTTGGAGGGCAGTTGGGGTTACGTGACTTGCCCAAAGTCACACGGCTAGTAAGTGTGTCAAGTGTCCGAGGCAGGATTTGAGCTCAGGTCCTCCTGACTCCAGGGCCGGTGCACTGTTCACTGAACCACCTAGCAGCCCAGATGGTATATATTTTCAAATTTAATTTCAAGGGGTTTGATGAATGTCTTAAAGCATATACATTTGCAGATAGGCTATCACATAAAGATTTTGAAAATTTGGTTAAATCATTTTTTGTCTAATGCTTTGTTTTCTTTCCTTCTCTCTCTCTCTCTCTCTCTCTCTCTCTCTCTTTCTCTCTCTCTCTCTCTCTCTCTTTCTCTCTCTCTCTGTCTCTCTCTTTCTCTCCTCTCTTTTTTTTTCTCTCCTCTCTCTCTCTTTCTCTGTCTCTCTCTGTGTCTCTCTTTCTCTGTCTCTCTGTCTCTCTGTCTCTCTCCGTCTCTCCGTCTCTCTCTCTGTCTCTCTCTGTCTCTCTGTCTCTCTTTCTCTCTGTCTCTGTCTCTCTGTCTCTGTCTCTGTCTCTGTCTCTCTGTCTCTCTGTCTCTCTGTCTCTCTCTGTCTCTCTCTGTCTCTCTCTCTGTCTCTCTCTCTGTCTCTCTCTCTCTCTCTCTCTCTCTCTCTCTCTCTCTCTCTCTCTCTCGTCTTGTCTTCATCAGTTAGATGAACATAAAATGATAAAGTGATGCCATTAGTTCTTCACAGAGAGTAATTGTCTTGTAGCAGAGATGGAATCGCCCATTCTCAACTGGAGCATTTCAGTATTGTTCATGAGTAAAGCATAAGAAACTATAGGCAAACAACATAGTCTAATAACAACAGGTCGAACTACAGCTTGTGGCCCAGAAATTAATTTCCTTTTTAGTCAGAATGCCTTTCTCTTTTGGTGAAATGAACTTCAGAACACAAGTTTGTTGAGGGATCTTTCACCAAAGAAAAACAAAATGGGATATTTGTTCTATTTGAAAAAATAATGAAATGTTTAATATGTAATATGGTTGCCCTGGCCATCCTCTGTAAGACACAGGACATTCTTCCCTGCTATTAACTTTTCTCCATGAATTGTTGCTCCTCCCTATATTTGGGGGTCCAGTTACTACCACCTGAGTTCCATTTAATCCTTTACCATCAGTTTAGCTTTTAACAAAGGGATATTTGCTTCTAAGATATAGCAAGAAAAAAATATTTCCCCAATACTAGGGGCATGCCTCTTAACCCTGCACCCCTACCCCATACACTTTATGTAATACCTTGGTCTCTGGGGAGGGGAAAACAATAAAAGTTTAAAATTTAGCTCAGCTCCTATAATCATTAATCAGACCTAGTTTAAGTTGAAAATTGGCAGTGGCATTTTCTGCTGAGCTTTTGGTTTTGATCCTTCAGGACAGCTCCCCTGGTCTGGCTGCAACTCATGGCAACTCGTGCTCCCCAGCCCGGCCAGAAAGTCCACTCCCTGCACAGCATGGCTTGAAAGTTCTTCACCCTTAAATGGGAATGTAAGATCTATAATAGCAAAGCACAGGCCACAAGAAGCAGTCCCTTTGTTCTTCCTACTTATCACATGGTGTGCGTGAAAGAATCCTTCACCCCCAGACATGACTACATCAACAAGCCCTCGTGGTGCTCAGTCAGGCAGTTTTAAAAACCATGAGTTATAGCTATGTAGATAATGGAAAAAAGACTGTTTCAGCACTATGTTAAAACAAGGGCAGAATTTCCATGCATGCTCCAGACCCCATTCCAGGTTCCCTACAGTTTTGCCTATGAGTGACACTATTTTAGATGGTCTAATCAATGTGCCAAACCCATTAGAAATATAAATGTGCTTATGTAAGTGATAGAATCATGGGAATCATAGATCTGGAGTTGGGAGGGACCTTATAAGATACATTTGTGCATGATAAGCCTGATTTTAGAAATAACGCAACTGAGCTTGGAGAAGTAAAGAAACTAACATACCTAGTAAGTAATTCTGGGCCCCCAAGTGGTGCAGTGGATAAAGTCCTGGGCCTAGAGTCAAGAAGACTTGGGTTCAAATCCAGCCTCAGAAACTTACTAGCTATGTAAACCTAGAAAAATCACATAGCCCTGTTTTCCTCAGTTTCCCTATCCATATCATAAGCTAAAGAGGGAAATGGCAAACCACTCTAGAATCTTTGCTAGGAAAGCCCCAGATGGGATCACAAAGAATTGAACATGACTAAACAACAAAAGTACCTCTGTTTGATAACTATGGAATGCATTTTGGGTGCAATATATTTTTTTTTCCAGGAAGAATGAGAATATTTAATTAACTATTCAATTAGGAATTTATCATGAATATTTCCATATTTCAGCTTAAAGTTTTCTGTTGTTACTAATTTTGTCTTAGAGGTAGACTGATATAATGAAATGAATTTTGAAGAGGAAGCCAAAAAATCTAGAGTCTGGGACCTATTATGTTACTAAGTAGTAATATAGCTAAATTTCTACTCAATGGAGTGATCTGGGATTACTCAGATGGAGCTGGAGGAATTAGCCTTCCATTATTCAGGTTGTACTATGGTCTTGGAGGTGATGGTCTGTATTCCTATTGTCTAGCACAGTGTCTGGCATGAAATAGGTGTTTGTCCAATGCTTGTTCAATCAATCAATAAGCATTTATTAAGTATTTATTATGTGCTGCACTCTGTGCTAGGCACTAGGGATACAGATACTGAAGTGAAACAGTTCCTGCCCTCCAGAAGTTTGCATTTTGGGAGGATAATAGAGCACATTATAGGATTACATATAAGATAAACATATAGTGATTAGAGGGCAAAGCAAAGGAGCTTCAATCACTGGAGGATCAGGAAAAGTCTACTGAAGGATGTGGGCCTTGAGCTAAGCCTTGGAGACTCTTTCAAGAGTCCAAGGTGAAGAGTGAAAGGATATCAAACTTTGGGAACAGTTTGTGTAAATGCAGAGGTAGGAAATATTATATCTTATAGTGGGAACAATAAGTAGATCTGTTTGACTGGCAAATAAAGTACCCAAGGGAGGATAATGTGTACTCTGCTTCAAAAGTGAGAATGGAACTAGATTATAAGGATTTGAAATGCATCATTGGAGAGTATATTTCATCCTAAGGATGATAAGGAGTTTCTGAAATTTCCTTAGCGAGGGATTTAAATGGTCAGACTTGTACTTTAGGTAGAATGAATTACTGAATAATTAAACAGTAGTACTCTACTTTGTGAGAGCCTGGAAGCACAAGCTAGGCTGTTTAAAGTCATAAGGTCCGTCAGTTTTCATTAGATAAAAGGCAAAGAGGAGACAGAAGGAGATATGCCCATAACTCTAAGGGATCCAAGGGGCAAACAGGAAATGTAGTCTGAGGTCAGGCAAGTGATCAAGAAACTGAATGTCCAGCCAGCTTGACCTCATACAAAGAAGTTGAAATGTAATTGGACTCAGCAGGATGAGTATGCTGTCTCTTAAAGAACTGGCTCATAGAATGAATCCCATTGACCCTGTGGCTTTGAACATGATTCAGCTCCCACTGGTCACTAACATTTCCCAATTTTAATAGTGGTCTATATGACGGAGAACAGTGAACTTTGGCAACATGGATCTTTCTGCATTGGCATCATTGACAAGGTTGGACTAGAATCATAATTCCCAAAGTAGGCAATACCACCCACTGGGGGGGGTGCTGAAATGATCTAGGAGAGTGTAATTGTGGGCCTTGAATAAAAATAAGGGGGCAATGGAAGCATAAGGAAAGTAGAGAAGATAAGAAAATTTTGAAAAACCATTCATACACATTTCATCTGTTGTGTAACAGAGTTAAAGTCATAGTGATTACATTATGTTCCAAATAAACATACAAAATGCAAATTATAACCAATTAGTGGTCAAGTAGACTGATAGGTCTTAACAAACAAGTGTTGGCAGGCAAGTGTGTCATGCATTGTTGGGAAGTCCAGCATGCATCAGCAGGAATATGTGCATATAATGTCTTGTTTATAGTATGATACTATATGGTTACATGATGCAATATTGCATCATCAAAATTTCAATGCAGGAAACCTCCCCCACAAATTTACAATAAACTATTAAATTTAAGATGTGTGATTTAAAAATGTTATTTTTTGAAATGATGCAAATTTTTAAAAAATTGTCAAAAGGTTAAAGAAAGTAGATTTCCAGTAAATTCTTTTAAAGGAGACAGTAGGTCAAATAAGTTTGGGAATCTCTGGACTAGATTATCTCTAAATATCTAAATCCAGCTCTAAAGTAATGTTAGTGATATATCATCTATTTCCCTGTCTTTATCTTTCCCTTCTCTAGAAGAACTCTATGTTTTGCCCAAACCAGTTTTGTTCCTCTGGACCTTAGCTCCTGACATCCTCTTTGCCTGCATTACCCAGCTCCTAAATTGCCACTTGTAGCCAGCCTGTGCTATTTGCACCTCAAAGTTCACAATGGAACAATTATCCATTGTCCAATTCCTTTGGGTAAGTTGCCCTTCAACTCCCTCCTCACCTACACTTCTTGAAATCCCTAGTTCCCTTCAAAACTCAATTTAAGAGTCAACCCCTACAGAAGTGCCTCCCTGATTCCTAATTCCCACTTCTTTCTTATTACTCTCCCTAACTCCTGTAATTCACTTTGCATTAACATTTTATATATTTGGTTGGTTGGTTGTTGTCCTTCATTCTCAAAGAGTACCAAAGTGACATCTTTATGTCACAATCAACTTACAGTGTGTCAGCTGTGGCTGATAAAACCAGTACAAGCTCAGAATGCTCTAATATATTTGTAGTTATTTTTCTGGAAAGCAGTAGATCTTACTGAATTGATTTGAAGCTGCCTTAGGAGCCCCTGGCAAAACATACTTTATTGTCTGAAAACTTAGAATTCCTTTGTACCTCTCTGCCTGTACTTATCATATAGTCCCATAAAATTTTGGTGTTCTTAAGATTTAGAGCTTTGAAGGAAATTTAGAGATCATCCTTCCAACTCCCTCCCCCTTATTTTACATATAAATACACTTAAGTTCAAAGGAGGTAAATGACTTGCCCAAAGTCACACCAATAGCAAGACACATCAAAGATCTGAATCCAGTTCTCTAATTTCAAATCCAAAACTCTAACTCTCCACTGTGCTAGTCTCTTTAAAGTATATGTTTTTGTCCAGATAGATTATAAGTTCCTTGAAGGCAGGCCATCTTTCTTATTTATCTTTCTCCCATAAGATTTAACATAGAACCTTAGATTCAGCAGGCACTTAAATATTTATTCATTGACTAAATAGTAAACTCTACCATCAATGAGGTGGTACACGATCCAATTATATGTCTAATTGCATCCATCATCAGCCAAGTATTATTGTGTACTTGCAATAATTTTTAATTGGCAATCATGATATATTAAATAACAAGGTTAAATCATTCAGTTCCCTTAAACAACTTGCCTCGTGTTAATCATAAATTAGATATTGCTTTATGTACTCCAGGGGTAGGGGGGAATCTCTAGCCTCATGCTCTATCTGTCCCTCAGTTTAATTTCATCCTACTCCTGGGACAGATATCCAGAGATGACATAGTTTATGCTTGGAGTTGTAAAACATTTTAAAGAGTCCCTAGTGGAAACCTTGAAATGGCCACAAGATGTTACCTCATGGAAACAAAAAGCTTTTTTCCTCTACAAAATGAGATGTAATGTTTTACATTTATAGGGAGGAAATGATTTTTTTTCTGTTGAAAATGAGGTAGAGAAAAGACCTCAATTATGTATGTATTTCCTCAGAGGCATCTAGATAGTACAGTAGGTAAAGTGCCGGACTGGAATCAGGAAGACCTGAGTTCAAATCCAGCTTCGGAAACTTAGTACCTCTGTGTAGACAGGCAAATCACTTGTCCTCAGTCTCCTCAACTGTAAAAGGTGGATAATAATACCTACCTCCCAAGGTTGTGGTTGTGAGGATCAAATAAAATAATATTTATAAAGTTCTTAGTATAATGCTTGACACGTAGTAAGCCCCATGTTAATGCTAGCTATTATTATTATTCCAAACTTATAGTAACAAAATCTGGAGATATTTTATTTTTTAAAAAAATCAGTGGATTTTTTGGTTTTGTTCCCAATCCTACTTACGTAAGCAGCATTAGTAACTTTTAGGACCTTTGAATCACAGATATCACAGGGCCCTGGCAAAAAGGGAAGCTGCCTTTTAAAAACTATCACTACACTGGATTGTGTATAGTATTCCCTGATTATATGGTATTTTTTTAACAAAATACATTTTTTCTTTTTACTAGGTAGCTGAATTTGCTTAAATAAAAACCATCTATCTGTCTGTCTGTCTATCTATCTATCTATCTATCTATCTATCTATCTATCTATCTATCATCAATCTGTAGTATTCCATAGGAAAAGTAGCCTTAGACATCCAGATCTCATAGTGGAGAGAGTGCTGAGCTTAGGAGCAAGAAGACCTAAATTTGAATGTTGAATCATATACTTACTGTGTAATACTGTATAAGTCACTGAACCTACCTTCCTCACTTTCTGAGTCTGTAAAATTGGTATAATAGTAATACCTGTTTCACAGGGTTATGTGGGGATCAAATGAAATAATATGTGTAAAGTTATTTGCAAATATTGAAGCATCATCAGTTTTAATTGTTATCATGAATAGTAGTAGTTAAAGCTTTCATTAAAAATAAATTTGAAGCTTGAAATGAACAAAAAAGTTGCTTTCTCTTGTGAAAAGGCCATTCAATTTGCTAGAGATCATCACTATTTCAAATGGAAGCAGCTGGCTTACCTTGATGTCTGAAAATTTAGAGTTTAGAGCATATTAATTCATATGCATTCATAAATGGGCAGGTTTGTGAGTGTGCTTGTATTTATGTATGTAACATATATACTGCATATTAGTCTGAAGAGAGGTTGCAAATTTCCCCTCAATATCTAACTTGTATAAAAACTATGTGTGGGCTATTGTAAGCAAAACTTCAGCTTGCTATTATATGTTAGGCTGGAGATGAGGGAAGGGTTGGTTTTGGGGGGAAGGGGTGACCCGTGTGAACTCAGAGGATCAATAAGGCTGAAATTGAGTGCCTTTCATTGAATCCCTGGATCTGTGTTGGTGGTAGAACATTTTCACCTTTAATAGTTGTTATTTTTAAGTTCTTGAATTTATTTCTACCTTTTAATTCTCTATTCAAATATATGTATTAAATACACATAAGTATACATATAATATACATATCTATGCATGTACATATATATATATATATATATTTACAGTGAAATATAAGTTCCTTGAAGGTGGGGACTATTTAACATTTGTTTTAGTATCCTCATTGTTCAGTTCGTTTACTGTCACTGATAGGAATTTACTAAGTACTTTTTTGAATTGAATTGAACTGAATTGAATTGTGTGTATGTTCACACTATAAAATATAACACATAAAGTTATAAAAAAATCATCACTTGTATTGAAACTATCTATTTATCTATCTACCTACCTACCTATCTATTTATCTGTCTACTTATCTATATTAAAACAAATTCACATACTTAAATCTATAGACAGATCCCTTAAGGGTACAGAGAAACAAGGTTAAGAATATCTGTATTTGGGGTACAAATGTGTGAAATCAACTGAGACAAAGTAAAATATTGAAATTTGCTGATATATAATAAACTTTGTAAGGTTTTTCATCTTAAAAAATTTTACTAGGCAATATGCCCTCCTTTGGCTGTACTCACTTGTTTATGCAATTTGTCACAGAGTTAACTAGATTTTGATACATAATCTGTAATTCGCATCTTGACAATAATAGCATTTGCTATTGTCTGCCTTTGATAAACAATTCATTTTTCCAAGTTTATTCCTGATTACAGCCCATAGGTTTTCAATGGGGCTTAAATTGAGTTTCTGGGATATTGAAGCACATTTATCTACATTCCCTGGGTAGATTTTTTTTAATCTTTCCAAAAATGTGACATGGTACAAATTCATGTTGCAATATTCCATCTTTTTCGGGGAATTTCTTTAATTTAAGGACAGTTCTTACTGTATCAATATATTCATCAGAATTTATCATTCTCTAAAGCAGGAATGGGGAACCTGTGGCCTTGAGGCCACATGTGACCCTCGAGGTCCTCAAGTGCGTCCCTTTAACTGAATCCAACTTTTCAAAACAAATCCCCTTAATAAAAGAATCTATTTAGAGTGAAAAGGGTGAAAAGACTTCAATTGAAGTTAAAGGGGATTAAGGTTTTACTTTCTGATGAATATACCTAGATCATACAGGCTCACCTCAATATTTTCTGACAGCAGAGTTGATATATCCTTGAATAAACAATCTGTTTCATGAATTTCAAGCTTGTCTTTTTCCAACCTTCAGTAGCGCATCCTTTGTTTTCTATGACAAGCATCTCCCTCCATAACAACAGTTAAAAGCTATGTTTTAAAAACCTATCTTCTCTATTGTCTTTCAACTTTAAGAAGCCTCCAGGCCACTGTAGAGGAATCAATCAAAATTAATCCAGCTGACAAATCCTTCTGAATCTTTTTGCTTTAGGTTGTTTTGCTGTAATACATTGCTAGTGCTTTGCATTTTTTTTAATTATCTTGCATTGTGCTTCGGAACAACTGAAGACTACCTTACTCCTAGAGCTACTGTAGTATCTCCTATAGTCATTACATTATGCTCTTTAAGAGTTACATATTTTGTCTATTTCCTTGGAGTAATACATGTTCTTAAAAACTGCACATTTAAAAAGAATAAAAAAGAGCAAGAAGACACTTTCATATACCATGACATCTATCACTCAGCTGCCAAAGAAGTAAATAAAGACTCTTCATCTGATTAAGGATGGGCATTCTAAGTCAGCCTATGGTAGATGGGTGTGTGTATGAACTTTGTTATCACAAAATGAAATCATATCAAAATTGCTTCTTGTCCCAAGTAATATGGGACATGCATTTTTTTTGCTTTTTTTTTTTTAGAGGGACAATTGGGGTTAAGTGACTTGACCAAAGTGGCACCTTTAGTTAAGTGTTAAGTGTCTGAGCCCAAATTTGAATTCAGGTCCAGGGCCAGTGCTCTATTGCACTATTACTCTATTGCCTCCCCAACTGCATTTTTTAAATGAAAAAAACTGAGGTTCAGAGAAGTTGTCACTTGTTCAGGGCCCTATAGTCTCTAAGGTCAGTTTTAAACCTAGGTCTTCTAATTCCAAAGCTAGTACTCGGCAGTGTAGGTCATAACCCATCCCTGACATCCTGAGAGACTTTAATGCATGAACTGACATCAATACTCAATGGAAGGCCCACCCAACAACCCAAGGGACTTCTATAGATCTCTTATATTGCACAGCTAGTAAGTTTATGAGGCGGGATTTGAACTCATAAAGATGAATCTTCCTGACTCCATATCTGGCATTCTATTCAGCACACCATTTAGCTGCCCTGTAACTGGTAGTGTGCATGTGTATATATACACACACTCACATACATGCATACATACACATATGCACAAATACATCAATACACGTATATCCATATACACATATATATATATATGTATATATATATATTTGTGGACAGGTGTATATGTATATATACACAAACACACATATATAACATAACTAGCAATTACTATACACACATATATGTGGTTTGATTATAAAACCAATGTCTTGCTCAAACCAATTGAAGATTGTATATGGTGTGGTGTATTCTATATAATATAAACTCCCTGAATGCAAGGGCTGTTTCATTTTTGTCTGTGCATTCCCAACACCTTGAACCTAGAATAATAGTAAGTAAACATATGGAAAATGGTAATTGATCAATGCTGTGCAGCATTTGTCTGTAGATTTACAACTCTGCCATCTGAAGAGATGAATTTCAATTCCCTTGCTACTGGGAGAAACACTGGGGTACTGGGTGATGGACCTGCAACCCAAATACCTGTTTTCTAGTCCTGGATCTAATACTTAGGGTGTAAGTTACTAAAAAAAATTGCTTAAACTCACTGAGTTTCATTTACCTCATATTAGCAGGGCTAATAGAAATCCATAAAAATGAAATGTAATAATGTGCAGGAAGTGCTTTGTAACATAAGCCATTCTTATTATTATTAATAACTATTTTTAAAAGTAGTGAGAATGTCTTCTAGTGGCAATTTGTTCAGTCTGCAGAACTGTATACATTCCCTGAGATAGAACTGTATACAGTCCCTGAAATCTAGAATAAGTCTTAAATTACTTAATTTCTATATGCCTCAGTTTCCTCATAGATAAAGTGAAACAATTAAGCTATAGTTTCTGAGGTTCCTTCTAGCTGTAGGTGGTCCTATGATTGTGCCATAAAATGTTTGAATTGGAAGATTATTTCATAGTCACCTAATATACAAAGGTTCTTACTCTAGAGTCCACAGGTAATATCTCTGCCCTCACCCTGACCAAGGGAACTATGGACATATCTGTAAATTTGTTTGTTTGTTTGTTTTTATGCTTATTAACTGTTTCAACATAATTGTTTTCCTTATCTGTAAAATAAGGGAGTCAGACTCATTGAACTCTAAGGTCCTGTCAAAGTCTAAACCTGTGATCCTATGCAATGCAAAAATAATCGCCACAAAATGTAATAAGCTCATTTGTTCAATATATCTTTTATTTCCACTCTCTTTGGACTCGGACCTCCGTTTCCTCAGCAGCCACACTGGATTTAAGGGGCTACTCTTCCTATTCTCTTTCCACCCATTATACTGTTTTCCTCCATTGGAATGTAATCCCTTTAAGAGCAAGAATTATCTTGCTTGTTTGTATTTTATTTCCTTACACATATCAAGTGTTTAATACATGTTTTATCTATCATCTATCTGTCTTGTCTGTGTCATTCTTTTTTGTCCATTTCTCTCTTTCTTCCTTTGATATGATCTGCTCAACTCTGCCTAAATAACCATCTCTTTTTCTATTTCTAACAAACTCTACCTTTTTCTCTCCTCTTTTGAAACTATACTATTGATACAATTAGTTAACATACACAACTGAAACTTATTTTCAAAATAATTTGTAGTATTTTCAAATTTTGTTTTTTTTCTTAACATAACTGAACCCAGGTTTTGCCCTGCCCCCCCTTGCTCATATAGCCTTCAATTGATGTTTTTCCCACTGATGTAAGTTGATGACCTTCAAATTCAAATCAAATCTGTAAAAAATCCCTGACCCTAGATGTACATAATTTTGATCTGTCTGATAATTTTATGAGATTAATGACAACATCTTGATTATCTTTGACTCTTTCCCAATGTCTCATATTGGGTTTCACCCATGGCAGGCCAGCAATGTTTGTTGAATTGGTTGGAATTGAATTGGATGGATTGATACTTTTGATTATTCTGGATTGGTTATTTGATCATAAGTACTTTTTTCTGCCAAATTAACTATACTTATCATATTTTCATTCATTGGCTTAAAATTATGTTTACGTCTGTTGACTAGGTTGTATAGGTTACAATCAGACTATGAAAATAACCCCCCAGGTTTATAACTTGGGAAGAATATAAATTATTAATATTCCCACTTCCATTATTATTATTATCACTATTTTACTAGTAAGAATAGTCATAATAATTTTGATTTGGCCTCATGATTTCATTGGAGTCGGCAACTCCTGATACAGAAACTGACTCTACTGACAGACATTAACAGATCCTTTCTAATTTAGCCTTAAGGGATAGGCTGGGACACTGACAAGTTACCAAACTTGCCCTTGGTCACATAACTAATTTGTGTCAGAGGCAAGTGTGTACCAGTACTAATCTGACTTTTAGGCGAATTATTAAATTTTCAGGGTGAGCATTTATACATCAGAAATAAACAAAGGCTTAGAAGTCAGGGCTTTATTTGCCTTCTGTTGATTTCCTAGACTTCATTAAATGATGAAGACATTTTCTTATAATGACGATGAATCTTAAAAATGAGTCATGGGTACATTTTTTTCTCCACAATGGAGTTGATTGTTAAACATTTACTACTACAGTCCTCATTAGAGACAACCCATGATTCTTGGTTTTCCTAACTTACAAACTGTCCATTTTTCTGTTATCTCTATTTGCTTCTCTTCCACTTCCACATACACATGATATTTAGTTATTAGCACTCAGAGTATATCTGTTAAAGGATTATTTTATGTTATCAGGTGAATGTGTTAAATTAGAGTTTTAAACTGATTTCTTCCATCTTGTGGCCTATTGAGATACATTATATTTTCTGTACACATAAGATTAACCTTTTTTGTAGTGACACATTTCCTGCTGTGTGGTTCATCTTCTCTCCACATTAGGATATCAAAGAATTTTTAGGTCTTTGTCCTAAACCTTTGACAGTAACTTATCTTTCCTGAAAATTAATCTCTGTCACAGTAAATTGTTTTTTTACCATTTATGTTGCATTCCCTTTAACCATCTCAAATACCATCTGTAGATCATCTCTAAAGTACAGGATTATTTTCAGTACAGGACAAAGATATGTTCAATCTGAATGGTCTAAAACTTCATAATGTTAGTGCCACTGAGCATGTGGATCATCCCCAAATGCTAGCTTAAACCCAGGTCTAGGGTTATTTTACTGGATTTTTGTTTCTTACTTTTGTAAAAGAAGTGTGAATAGTGGTTCTAGTTCAAATCTGGCCTCAGGCAGATACTATGTGAACCTAGGCAAGTCACTTAACCTCATTTGTCTTGATTTTGTCATCAGTAATATAATCTAGATAAGGAAATGGCAAACGATTCCAGTATCTTTGCTAAGAAAACCCCAAAATGGTGTCATGAAAAGTCAGAGACAACAGAAAAATGACTAAACTACAAAAATATTTGTTGCATGTGAAATCTTTCTTTGGTCAATAGTCTCCTTGGTGTGTGTGCCCATAAGCAGAATCTCTGGGTTAAAGGTGAAAGACGTTTTGGCTAATTTATTTGCATAATTCCAAATTGTTTCCCAGAATGGTTGTACCAATTTTCGGCTCTGCCAATGGATTTTCTAAAAGGACATTTTCACTGATAAAACCATATCTATTTCTCACATTGGACATTTGACAGTATTGATGACTATCATTGCAAGAACTTGTATTTTGAAGGTCTTTGGTATCTGTGGCTGTTGATAGGGGAAAGGGAAATGCAGTTGCATTACTTGGTCACAAGGCTAGGTTTTTGTTTGTGTCTAAGGCTGGATCCGAACTCAGGTCCTTCTGACTCCAGGGCTGATGCTCTACTCACTGTGCCAACTAGCCGTCCCCTGCAGTTACATTACTTACAGAGGCAATGGGTGTCCCCCTAACTGATGGCTCTAGGGGTATTGCTACGGCCTGATTATTAATCTGGGGCAATGGGATTCCTGGGACTCTTAGGCTCAGAATCTTTAGCTGTCTTCACTTGGGTTTGGGTTTAAGGTGGAATGGTGGTCAGAGTGGTGACAGTTGGTACACTGATACATTTTTGGCACATACCTCCTGTCTCTCTCCCTCAGACTGACTCAGTGCTTCAACTATGTTGAAATATACAAATACCTATTATATAGGTTAAGGGCTACATTCCATTGACATATGTTTGCACTACTAGTTGAATGTTTTTCCCATAATATTCAAATGACTCAGTTGCACCGAGCAAATAAGTGTTTTGATTGGAGAAGGGGAGAATAGATGAAGATAATATTGGAAGTTGGAACACTTTAGGGGTTTTAGAATGCCTGGATGGGTAACTACAGTGGGTAGCTTAGGGAGAGATGAGAGCACCTGTGTTGAAGAAAGTGTGAGGATTCTTTAAAAGAACATTATGCTCCCTTACTGGTTCCAATATAGGTCATCCTTAAATATAGGATATAACTAAAATAAATCAAAGAATTATATATATATATATGTGTGTGTGTGTGTGTGTGTATTTATATGTTTATATAAATATATATATATATTTACATACATACATACATACATATATATATAACCTCTTATCAGAGCCACAGAGCCCATGTAATCATGCCTCATTATTCTTTTATTTTAATTTATTTTTCTTCACTTAAAAAACACATTTATTTTTCTTCTCTCCACATTCTTCTATATTGAAAAAGAAAAAAAAGAAAACCCTCATAAAAATGCATAATCAAAGGAAAAAAATTCCAGATTGACTATATATGAAAATATGTCTCATTCTGCACCATGTCTCATTATCTCTCCATGAGGAAGAGTATGGCATGTCTCATCATCAGTCCTCTGGAATTGTGTTTGGTCATTTCATTGTTCTAAAAATAAATGTCTTAATATGCACTTTAAGTCTGTTCCATCTTTGTCAGGAGGTGAGTAGGGTTCTTCATTTTCACAATCTTTATCTTCATTTTAATTAGTTGGTCATTGCATTGTTCAGAGTTCAAGTCTTTCAAGATTGTTTTTCTTTATGATGCTGTTGACATTATATAAACTATTCTGTTCACCATTCATCCTTTCACAGGGGTTGTCTCTGATCCTCTCCCTTTAGCCATTTCTTATGGAACAATAATACTCCCTTACTTTCATATGACACAATTTGTTTATCCATTCTCCAAAATGTGAGAAACTTTTTAGTTTCTAGGGTTTTTGCTATTATGAAAAGAGTTACTATAAGTATTTTTGTAATATGGGATTAGATTAATTTAATATATAATTTAAAATTAATTTTTATATTTATTATGAACTTAATACCAAATAGAATGGACATTTGCATATACATAGCAAAATAGAGTTGAGTATTATGCATAAAAATGCATTCTCTATTATGTACAGTATAGTTTTCTTTTTAATAATATAATTAAGTGAATATGAACATGTGGCTTACAAAGGTGCCCTGCTTGTCTGGCTTTTCTGATCTTCCTTTGATTCTTTTAAATTTATTTAAAATAAGAAACTTATACTTCAATGACTATTTTCTTTTCCTTTTTTTCTCTATTACCCTTCTCTTTCCTTGTTTATTCTTCCTTCTCTTTCCTATTTTTACTAATCTACCTGTATCTCCCCTTGTCTTTGCCCACCCTGTCTTCTCTTGGGGAAAAAAAAAAAAGGAAAGCACTTGTAACATAGTCATTCAAAACAAATATCCATATTGACTGTGTCTGAAAACATGTATCTCATTATAAGTCCAGCACCTCTCTGTGAAAAAAAAACCATGGTAGCAACTTTTACCATCAGTTCCTTGGAATCATGTGATTTGTCATCAAACTGATCAGAGTTCTCAAGCCTTTCAAAGATATCTTTCTTTATAACGTTTCATTATATACATTCATTTCTTGGTTCTTATTTTAGTATGTATTGGTTCATTCAAATTTTCCCTATTTTCTCTGAAAAGCACCCATTTCATAAATCTGATGTTGATATGATATGGCTTTATGTCCAATTTGTTTTGTTATTTGCCCAGTAGATGGATATCCCTTTAGTTTCTTAGTTTCTTTCTTCCCCCCCCCTCCTTTTTTTCTCGTCTCTGAACTTTGTGATCATATGCTTCAGCTTCCATATACTTCCCCTTCTATGGTCTCCTCCCATTGGTGAACTCCTACCAGAACCCCCCATAAGAAAGTAAGGTCCTTGAGGGCAGAGCTTGTTTTCCTTATTGCTTCCCCAAATAACTGGACCAATTCACAGTTCCACCAAAAATGGAACTGTTATTGTTCAGTGGTTTAAGATATGTCTGACTCTTTGTGACCTTATTTGGGACTTTTTTGACAAAGGTACTGGAGTTATTTGCCATTTCATTCTACAATTCATTTTTAAAATGATGAACTGAGGCAAACGGGGTTAAATCACTTGTCCAGGGTCACAAAGCTGGTAACTGTCTGATGCCAAATTTGAACTCAGGAAGATGAATCTTCCTAACTTCAGGCCCAGCACTTTATCCATTGTGCCACCTACTGTTTTCCTACAGGCTCTCAATCATTTGTTATTTTCCTTTTTTGTCATCTTTGCAGATCTAATGGGTACAAGGTAGAACCTCAGAGTTACTTTAATTTGCATTTCTTTATTAGTCATTTGGAACATTGTTGAATAGCTTGGAATGCTTCCTTTGAAAATTGCCTATTTATATACTTTCATCTTCTATCTATTGGGGAATGGTTCTTTTCTTATAAATTTGAATCCATTTCCTAAATATCTTTGAGCTGAGAACTTTATCAAAGAAACTGATTGTAAATATTTTCCCTCGTTTCTCTGTTTCCCTTTTAAGTTTACATGCTTTGGTCTTATCTCTGCAAAAACTTTTAAGTTTTATATAAATAAAATTGTCCATTTTCTTTTCTATTTTAAGATAATTTATTAAATTTATTTTTAATTTACAGAATATAACAAGTATTTTCATAGCATAGTATAAAAAAAGATGATGGCACATGAAGCTGCAAATCTATTATATGCAAATCAACTTGCTATTTTAAAAATATATATAATAAAGAAACCATATATATTTGTTTTTCCTTTTTTACTTCCTTCCTGCTCCCCTGTCTGAGGATGGTTACCTTTAGACACAAATATATATACATGCACACATATACACATATTCACACACATGCACATGTGTGCATGCATACATACACATCTATGTATATTATGTATGCATGTATGTAAATTTATTCTATACATGCTTCTCTTTATCAGTTCTTTCTCTGGATGTACATGGTGTCTTTCTTCATATGCCACTTATAGTTAATTTGGGTATTTATAATAGTCAAAATTACTTATTTGCTCAAAGTCTTTCTTAAAACAATATTGCTGTTACTATATACAATATTTTCTTGGTTCTACTAATTTTGTGCTTCATTATTTCATGCAATTATCTCCATGTCTTTTCTAAGAACATGGAACTCATTATTTCTTCTATGATAGTAGTATTACATCACAATCATACAGCACAACTTCTTCAGTCATTCCCCAATTGATAAGCATCCCTGCAATTTCCAATTCTTTTATAAATCATCATTAATTTATTTATTTTTAGTTCACTTTTTTATATTTCATTTTTTATTTTATTTATTTTAGTTCACAATATTCACTTCCACAAGATTTTGAGTTCCAAATTTTCTCCCCATCTCTCCCTTCCCCCAACCCCAAGGCAGCATGCATTCTGAATACCTCTTCCCCCAGTCTGCCCTCACTTCTATTCCCTACTCTCCCTTATCACCTTTCTTCTCTTCTATTGTCCTGTACAGCAAGGTAGATTTCCATACTCCATTGTCCGTTTGTCTTATTCCCCATTTGCACGTAGAAACAATTTTTAAAATACCTTTTTAAAACTAACTGTTCCATATTCTCTCCCTTTCTACCTCCCCACCCACCCTCATTGAGAAGGCAAGCAATTTGATGTAGGTTATACATGTGTAGTCATGCAAAATACTTCTCTAATAGTCATGTTGTGAAAGACTAACTATATTTCTCTTAATCCTATCCCACCCACCCACAATATTTTTTTCTATTTTTGTTTATTCTATTCTCTCCTTTGACCCTCCTCAAAAATATTTACCTCTGATTGCCCCACCCCTCATTTGCTCTCCCTTCTATCACTCCCACCCTTCCCTTATCCCCTTCTTCCCTGCTTTCCTGTAGGGTAAGATAGATTTTCATACCCAATTGAGTGTATATTATTTCCTCCCTAAGACAAATCTGATGAGAGTAAGTTTCATGAGTTACAAATATCATATTTCCATGTAGAAATGTAAACAATTCAACTTTAATAAATCCCTTATTATTTCTCTTTCTTGTTTACTTTTTCATGTTGCTATTGAGTCTTATATTTGAAAGTCAAATTTTCTATTCAGCTCTGATCTTTTCAGCAAGAATGCTTGAAAGTCCTCTATTTTAATGAATAGAGGATATTTTTCCCCCCAAAATGATTATACTCCATTTTGCTGGATGGGTGATTCTTAGTTTTTATCCTAGATCCTTTGGCCTCGAGAATATCATATTCCAAGTCCTCTGATCCCTTAATGTAAAAGCTGCTAAATCATGTGTTATCCTGATTGTGGTTCCACAATACTTTTTTTATTTCTGGCTGCTTGCAGTCTTTGCTTCTTGACCTGGGGACTCTGGAATTTAGCTACAATTTTCCTGGATGTTTTTCTTTTGAGATTTCTTTCAAGAGGTGATTGGGTGATTCTTTCAATTTCTATTCTACTCTCTGGTTCTAGAATATACGGGCAATTTTCCATGATAATTTCTTGGAAGATGATGTCTAAGATCTTTTTGTTGATCATGGATTTTGGGGGGTCCAATGATTTTCAAATTATTTCTCCTGGATCTGTTTTTCAGGTCAGTTGTTTTTTTCAATGAGATAGTTCACATTGATTTCTATTTTTGTCATTCTTTTGTCTTCATTTCATAATTTTGTGATTTTCCCATGGAGTCATTAGCTTTCATTTGCTTTTGTTCTAATATTTAAGGAATTATTTTCTTTGGTCAGCTATTGGATCTCCCTTTCCATTTGACCAATTCTACTTTATAAGACATTTTGCTCATTGGCTTTTTGGACCTCTTTTAACATTTGGGTTAGTCTATTTTTTTTTAAAGCAATTGGGGTTAAGTAACTTGCTTCAAGGTTACATGGCTAGTTATTATTTATGCGTGGGTGCTCATTTTCTGAGGCCGGATCTGATCTCGGGTCATCCCAACTCCGAGGTCGACGCTCTTACTCACTGCGCCACCTAGCCGCCCCTTTAGGGCAATTGGGGTTAAGTAACTTGCCCAAGGTTACAGGGCTAGGTTTTTGTTTGTGTGGATTAAGTGTCAGAGGCCAGCTCCGAACTCAGGTCCTTCTGATTCCAGGGCCGGCGCTCTATTCACTGCACCACCTAGCCGCCCCGAGGGTTAGTCTATTTTTAAGGTGTTATTTTCTTCAGCATCTTTTTGGGTCTCCATTAGCAGTCTGTTGACTCATTTTTCATGATTTTCTTATGTCACTCTCATTTCTCTTCCAAATTTTTTTTCCTGTACTTCTCTTCAATTGATTTTCAAAATCCTTTTTGAGCTCTTCCATAACATCAGACCAGTTAATATTTTTCTTGGAGCTTTTGAATATAGGAGTTTTGACTTTGTTGTCTTCTTCTGGTTGTATGTTTTCATCTTCCTTGTTACCAAAGTAAGAGTCTATAGTCTGACTTTTTTCTGATGTTTACGCATTTCCCAGCTAATTACTTGACTTTTTAACTCTTTGTTATGGTTGAACTCTGCTTCCAGAGTGGAGGGTGTACTGTCCCAAGGTCAGGAGTTTTGTGCAGCTATTTTCAGAGATATTTTTAAAGACCTATAAATTTTCAGTTCTTCCAATGTTATATGATCAGAAGAGAAGTATTACCCCTCTCCTGGTCTGTGCTCTGGTATGTGAGTGACCACAAACAAAAACCACCACAGATGCCAGTGATTCCATCCCCTTGAGGCCTGCTTCAGGTTTGCTAGTGCCCCATCTGTGTGGGCAAGCCCCATGCTGGACTGCACTCCTCTCTCAGACTGGCACAATAGACCTTTTCTGTCCACCTTCCAGGTTTTCTTGACCTGGAAATTTGTTTCACTCTTTTTGTGGTTTCTGCTGCTCTTGAATTTAAAGTCATTGTTGCTGGTATTTGGAGGTGTATGGGGGAGAGTGCAAGAAAATCCCTTCTTTTACTCAGCCTTTTGGCTCTTCCCGCCAATTTCCAGTTCTTTATAAAGAGAACTCTGAACAGTTTATTTTTCTACACTTCTCTTTATTCTTATTTGATCATGACCCTCTCTTGATCCCTCAATTTCAATGGCTATCATCCACATCGGGAATTCTCTCTCTTCTGCTTCACCTACCGACCTCCATGACTTCTTTTAAATTTCAACTAAAATCCCTTCTTTTACTGGATGGCTTTTCCCAGTACCTTTTAAAACTAGTGCCTCTTCTGTTCTTTCCTATTTATCCTATGTATAGCTTGCATTTTGTCTCACCCATTAGGTTGTAAGCTCCTTGAGTGTAGGGACTACCTTTTGCCTTTTTTATATTCCCGACACTTGGTACGGTGCCTGGCATATAGTGAGTAGGTAAGAAATGCTTATGATCAATTGAAATAAGTATTGGGAGATATGTAGTCATGAGATTAAGGAGGGATTTAAATGAATTAGATGATAGTGAATTTTGAGAAAAGAGAAGGATAGCTGAAGAAGCTCCCACAGTCCATACCCCTATCTTCTCAGGAAGTTAATTATCTGCTGTAGGTGTGGGGATTTCTTTAGTTGGGAACTGGAAGAAAGGTAAAAGTTTTAGAATAATGACCATGGGGAGCCAAAAAGGCTTACAATAAGGAAGAATTGCTTAAGTAAGGGGGAGGACCCATCTAAACAAAGATCTACATTTCTGAGGCATCTAGGTGGTATAATGTATAGTAGATTTTGGAGTCTTGAAGATCTGACTTCATCCGACTTCAGACATTTATCAGTTATGTGACTCTGGGCAAGTCACAATTTCTTTAACTTTCTTCATCTGGTCAATATTAGTACCTGTCTCCAGAATTAATCACAATGGTGTTGTTTTATGGAGCAAATCTGATAAGATTCAATAGATAGATCATAAGTTAGTTATATAAAGGGATTTGCAAATTTTAAAGCATTATACACATGTTAGCAATCATTTTTGCTTTCATTGAATAGATAATGTCTTTCAGTCTCTGCAACAATGTTTATAATCTGTATATTCTTCAATCATGGTGACATTTTTCTTATAACAGGAGGAGATCTTTGTCAGAATAAATGCCAGTATTTATTAGTTTGTAGGTAAGCATGCAATTTAGTCTGTATTTACTAAGATTTAATATCTCCCTACCCTTAAGTAAAGTGTTTTTAGATATAAAATCAGATATTGTTCCTGAATATAAAACCTTTCTCTGAGTATATTATGGAAGAAGATCCAGTGTAGGGGAGTAGGGACTGTTATAACTTTCTGAGACCTGTACAAATTACACTAGTCTGGTATTATGCCCAGTATTGACCGCAAACCAGGGGAGACACTTTGTGGGGTAAACACGATTTGATCCAGAATGAGCTCAAGCCAAGTCCACCTTACAGGTTATTTTTTAATTTTTATTTTTGCCTATGCATCCTATTTTATCCTAAGGAAAAAAAAATCCAGTTCTTTGACTTTAATGAAAGTAGTGGTAGAGGCAGCATGGAACACTGGGACAGGAGTTAGGAAGATCAAGGTTCTAATCCTGCCTCAGGCACTTGCTACCTCTATGATGTTGCAGAAAATTTCCTGTCATCTCTGTGCCTCAGTTTCCTAATCTGTAAAATGAAGGGATTGGATTTCATGATTTCCAAAGTTCCTTCCAGCATTAAAGTTATAATCTCATCTGAATAAATGTATGGATAAAGTCTTGGCATTGCTAGAAGTCTCGAAACTCTTGGAGCCAGGCAGAGCTGTGTGGAGTAGTTATGAATGCTTAAAGCCATTTAGATAATTCTACCTTCTCTCCTCACATATCTTCCATAAAACTTTTAATTCAACCATGAGCATGTACCTTGTGTGAGATCACAGGAATCCTTTGAACCCTATACTAAGACATAAGCATCTAGTGAAACTTTCATCTAGTGATACTTTGGTATGTTCTTCAATCCATAAAGACTTCTAATGATGTTGATTATGCTAGCAGTCTCCAGTGGACCCATTTTCATAATCACATCTTTAATGAGTTGATGAAAAAAAAACATTTATTAAGTGCTTACTATTTGCTACGCATTGAGAATAAAAATAGAAAAGCAGTGTAGTTCCTATGCTAGAGAAGCTCATATTCTAACAGAGGGAGATAGCACATAAAGATGATTTCACCTACAAATCAAATTGGAAAAGTTCATTGGCCCTTAGGGTACAGGGATCAAGCAGATGATAATGTACCTTTTTTGGTGTAATTTCCATTGAAAAATCTATATCCTTTAAACCATTTGGCAATGCCAAAGACTCTTTTCAGATAATTGTGTTACTTCAGGGTCATGAAATATTGTCATATCCCTAAAAATTATCTATGGCTTCCAACCCTCTTAATTTATTTGCATCCAGTACAAGATATTTTATTTGGTAATGTTATTTTTGTATGGGCTTGCATAGTATTAGCTTTGATTTTGACTAGGACTCTTCCAGGTGGTTTCTGAGTGTACTCATTTATTTTGGTCACCTTCTAAATAAGCTTATATTTCACCCTGTTAGCTTATTTTTGTCAATAGTGGGAATGTTTTAGTCTTCTTTTGCTAAGCAGTTGAGTTTATACTATACATATTTTAGATCAATTTGCCATCTATATTGAGGGAGAACCAGATTATTTAAATAGCTTCTAATGATGGTTCATCATTTTAGACCAGGAGTTTTGTTGTTGTTGTTGTTGTTGTTGTTGTTGTTGTTGTTTTTGGTTTTGGTTTTGGGTTTTTTTTTTCCATTTAAGTAATAAAAATTTATTGAGAATTCCTGGGATAGCTGTTATCTCCTCCTGGCCTTAGAGGGAAACCAGCTAGAGAGGAAATCATTGAAAAATCACACAGTACTTATACCCCAGCAAAATATGGGGTGGGTGATTAGAGGAAGGAATATCTGTCAGGTTTTTATCCAATGAGTGGGGAAGGGGTGGTGGGTGATGGTGAAGGAAAGTCACATGATGGTGGGGTGAGGGAGGTGGACCCATCTACCGGCTCATTCTCCCATCAGGGAGAAAGAGATCAGCTTTCTCTTGAGGTCAGGAGGACGTGTCTACTCCTTGCCCTTGATGAGTCTGTCACTTCCTCGAGTGAAGCTTTCATCCTCCAAGTTCAGCACAAGGTTGTCAGCAGTGAGATAGATTCGGTTCTGAGATGTGGTGATGGTCTTGGAGATGTTCTGAGCAGCGCGGATATTCCGAAGTCTGATGTAGCCAGTGTTCTTGCTCATAGTTTCCTCGAGCATCTTGGCAGCTTCAGCTTCACCCTCAGCTTGGGCGATCTTCTGCCTCTGCTCCTGTTTTGCCTTTTCCACCAGAAACTGAGCTCTCTGGGCTTCCTGCTGGGCCACTTGCTTGGCCTCCACCGCGGCCGTGTATTCTGTGCTAAAACTCAGTTCTGTGATGGCCATATCATCCAGAATGCGGCTGAAGTCTTTGGCCCGCACTGTCAGCTCCCGCCAGATCATCAAGGACACCTGGGAGCGCTGTGAGATGAGCTGTAAGGCATTGAACTTGACCACAACACTCTTGAGCACCTCGTGGACGATAGAGGGCAACACAGGCTCCTCATAGTCCAACCCTAGGCCCTGATACATGCTGGGCAGCTCCAGGGCATTGGGTCGGGAGAGCATTCGAAGGGAGATGTTCACCATCTGGAGATCTTTGGAGCCGGTGGGAGAAGAGATCTTGCCGGGCCGGGCACGAAAGTTATAGAAGATGGGCTATTGGAACCAGGGGATCCTGAAATGTAGTCCTTTTGCGAGGATGGTGTCCTGCTACACACCCCCAATTAGGTTAAAGGAATTGGCTCTTTGCCCACCTTCCACAGTGAGCACAGACTCTCGGACACCTTAGACCACGGCCCCGGCCCTGAGCAGCAGCTTCAACGCTGTGCCCGTGCTTCGGGATTCGGCGGGCAGCCTCCCCGCGAAGTCCTTCAGGTTCCGAGCCATGTCTGCTCCCTGGCGCGGAGGCAGGGAACTAGACCGGGGATGCCGACCACTTCTCCCCTTGCCCTTCTGCAGTCCCCGGCCCTGGCCGATGCTGACTCTCCCGGGATCCGCACCCCTCACACGAGGCTCCGCTCTAGAGCAGGAGTTCTTAAACTTTTTTTAAAATTTTATATCAGGGATCCCTTTGTACATTTGGTGTGAATCCTGTGGATCCTTTCTCAGAATAATGTTAATCGATTCAAACAATAAAATACATAGGATCACAAAGGAAATCAATTATATTGAAATACTGTTCTCAAAATATGAAATAAAAAGTTCATGACAACAGGTTAAGAACCCAGTTTTTGGAGGCATATTACTAGAGATTTTGCATTATGGCATACAGTCAATATCCCAAAAAGAATTCTAGAAATTTTACATAATCTTTTATTACATGACAATTGTAAAGCAAGACAGCAGTAGAAAGATAGCTAGCTAGAGAGAGGCAGAGACACACAGACAGAGCACTTATCAGTTGTTTACTATGTACCAGGCATTGTTTTAACTACAGAGAATATAATTACAAGAATAAAACATAACACTTACCGCCAAAGAGCTTACATTCTAATAGGGGAAGACAATGCACAAAAGCTGGAGGATGCATTTTGGGTAAGCAACAGCTCTAAAGTGTAGAAATAGCTATGAAGCACTGTTTATTCGGTCATGGATCACTCTTTCAGCAATGATATTATTGGGGGGGGGGCTTGGGAGTGAGGGAGGGGAAAGGAGAGATATATCAATAATTCTGATCCGACATAATGTAAGCATCAAGTGGATTTGTGAGGAAGATGGTAGGAGAGGATGAGGACTTGAGAGCTCAATATCCCTTAGTTATACTAGGGTCCCTGCAAAGACATTTGCAAGCATAGATAATTGTCCAAATAGAAAAGGTATGCTTCTTCAACTCATTTCAAATGAGAAAGTGTTCATTAAGTGTCTATTATGTCTTCTATCTACTCTCTCCTACATCCTCTGCATCACCATTCCCCCCAACTTTCTAGCAGGGCAAGATAGATTTCCATATCTCAGTGCCTGTACATCTCACCTCCCAGTTGCATATAAAAAAAATTTTTTTAAACATTTGTTTTTGAAACTTTGAGTTCCATATTTTTTCCCTTCTTCCCTCCTACCCTGCCCACACTAGGAAGACAAGCAATTCAATATAGGTTGTACATTTGCAATTACCCAAATCATTTCCATAATTGTTATATTGTGAAAGACTAACTATATTTCCCTCCATCCTGTCCTGCCTCCCACTTACTCTATTATTTCCTTTGACCCTATCCCTTTTCAAAAATGCCTGCTCCCAACTACCTCTCCAGCAATCTGCCTTCCCCTCTATCATCTTCCCTCCTACCCCCCCCTACTTTTCCACAAGGCAAGAAACCCAATTGAGTACATATGTTATTCCCTCCTTAAATTCAATGACAGTAAAGTTGTCCCATTCCCTTTCACCTTCCTGCTCTTCCCCTCCATTGTAACAGTTTTCTCTTGACTCTTTTATATGAGATAATTTACCCTAATCTATCTCTCCCTTTCTCCTTCTCCCAATAAATTCCTCTCTCACCTCTTAATTTTATTTTTTAGATGTCATCCCTTCATATTCAACTCCTCCTGTGCCCTCTATCTATACATGAACATATATATATATATATAGATAGATAGATAGATAGATAGATAGATAGATAGATATAGATATAGATATACCCACACTAAAATCTATATTTTATGCACATACACCCTCCTATACAGATATATATGTATGTATGAATATATACATATATATTCCCTTCAACTATCCTCATACTGAGAAAAGTCTTATGAGTTTACTATTATTTTTCCACATAGGAATGTAAATACTTCAACTTTGATATGTTCCTTATGATTTCTTTTTCCTGTTTACCTTCTCATGCTTCTCTTGTTTCTTGTATTTGAATGTCAAATTTTCTGTGCAGCTCTGGTTTTTTCATCAAGAATGCTTGAAAATCCTCTATTTCATTGAATGACCACATTTTCCCCTGAAGCATTATACTCAGTTTTGCTGGGTAGGTGATTCTTGGTATTAGTCCTAGCTCCTTTGACCTCTGGAAGAGCATATTCCAAGCCCTTTGATCCCTTAGTGTAGAAACTGCTAGGTCTTGTGTTATCCTGATTGTGTTTTTACAATACTCAAATTGTTTCTTCCTGACTGCTTGCAGTATTTTCTCCTTGACCTTGGAACTCTGGAATTTGGCTATAATATTCCTAGGAGTTTTCTTTTGGGGATCTTTTTCAAGAGGCAATTGGTGAATTCTTTCAAATTCCATTTTGCCCTCTGGTTCTAAAATATCAGGGCAATTTTGCTTGATAATTTCTTGAAAGATGGTGTCTAGTCTCATTTTTTTTTTTTTGCTTTTTTTTTTTGGAGGGCTATTGGGGCTAAGTAACTTGCCCAAGGTCACACGGCTAGGTTTTTGTTTGTGCGGATTAAGTGTCAGAGGCCGGCTCCGAACTCAGGTCCTTCTGACTCCAGGGCCGACGCTCTACTCACTGCGCCACCTAGCCGCCCCCTAGTCTCATTTTTTATCATGGCTTTCAGGTAGTCCAATAATTTTAAAATTATCTCTCCTGGATCTATTTTCCATGTCAGTGGTTTTTTCAATGAGACATTTCACATTGTCTTCAATTTTTAATTTTTTGGATCTGTTTTACAGTATCTTGATTTCTTATTAAGTCATTAGCTTCCAATTGTTCCAATCTAATTTTGAAGGAGTTATTCTTTTCAGTGAATTTTTGAAATTCCTTTTCCATCTGTCAAATTTGGCTTTTTAAGGCATTCTTCTCCTCATTGGCTTCTTGGGCCTCTTTTGCCATTTGAGTTAGTCTATTTTTAAGGTGTTATTTTCTTCAGTGTATTTTTAGGTCTCCTTTAGCAGGCTGTTGACTCATTTTTCATGATTTTCCTGCAGCATTCTCATTTCTCTTCCCAATCTTTTCCTCCACTTCTCATGATATATTTCACATTGCCTTCTATTCTTTCATTTGTTTGGATCTGCTTAACAGCATCTTGATTTCTCATAAAGTCATTAGCTTCCATTGGCTCTAGTCTAACTCTGAAGGAATGAATCTCCTCAGTGAGCTTTTGAGATTCTTTTTCCATCTGGCAAATTCGGCTTTTTAAGGCATTCTTCTCCTTATTGCCCTTTTGGGCCTCCTTTGCCATTTGAGTTAGTCTATTTTTTAAGGTGTTGTTTTCCTCAGTCAGGAGGAAAACCTTATTTCATACTTGTTGAAGTTGACCCTTATTTCATACTTTTCCTGCATCCTTCTCATTTCTCTTCCCAATTTTTCCTCCACTTCTCTGGTTTTTAAAGTCCTTCTTAAGGTACTCCATGGCCTGTAACCTGCTCATATTTTCCTTTGGGGCTTTTGGAGCAGGATTTCTAACCTCACAGTCCTCCTCCTGTTCTATGCTTCGATCCTCTTTGCCCCCAAAATAGGAATCTAATGTTGCATTTTTCTGTTTATTTTGTTTCCTTTGCCTTGGCATGTTGCCACTTAATTACTTGACTTTGGGGCTTGTTGCCACAATAGGACTCTGCCACCAGACAGGGGAACTTCCGTCCCAAATGTGTGGGAGGACAACTTCCATTTCTGGCAAGCTGGATATCCACCCCACAACCTCCACCCCAGACCACAATACAGATCCAGGGAGGTTAAAGCAAGAGCGATTACTCCCCAAGACTGATTGCTGGATCTCCCTACAGTTCACAGGCCAGGAGATGGAGCTGCCACTGAAAAGTACAAAATGGCATGTCTCCTCAGTGGCTTCTAGCCCCCAGGGGAGGAAGCAAATGTGTTCCCCAAATACTGGTCCCAAAGTCCATAGGGCACTAACCACTCACTTTGTCCTAGGCATGTCTGTGTTGATAATTCTGGTGCGCTGCCAGCTCCCAGAGCGCTGCACTAGTCCTTCCTGCAGGGCTGCTGGGCTATCCTCAGTGGGAGGTTAGCTTCTCTGTGTCATTCTGTGGGTGCTTGGGCTCCAGAAGTTGTTCAGAGTCCCCTTTTACATAGTTTGGAGGTGATCTGGGGGGAGAGTGCCTTGGAGGTGCTGTTTCTACTCCGCCATCTTGGCTCTGCCCCAAGGCTGCTTATTTCATCATCTCTTCCACTTCTCTTACTTGATTTTCACAATCCTTCTTGAGCTCCCCCATGGCCTGTAACCAAGTCATATTTTTTCTTGGAGGCTTTTGATGCAAGAGTTCTGACTTTTCTGTCTTCCTCCCACTCCATGCCTTGATCCTTTTTGTCCTCAAAAAAGGATTCTATCTTCTGTTTGTGCTTACCATACTTGCTCATATTGGCAGCCAATTACTTGACCCTTGAGCTCTTTGCCATGGTAGAACTCCACTTCCAGAATGGAGGGCTTTGTCCCAAATCACTGGGGTTTTTGCAACTGCTGGACCTATTAGGAGGGTGCTGTCTCTACAGCCCCCACAAGCTCTGGCTCACTGGTCACACACCCCAGGACCACCACCCAAGACGACAATCCACATCCAAGCAGGTTAAAGCAAGAGTGCTTACCCTCTGAATGGTTGCTTGGTCCCCCTAAAATCTGCAGGCAGGGGCTCCTGAGGCAACCATGTGGTGCAGCCACTGCACCTCTGCCCTGCTTCTAACCCTGGGGGCAGCAGCCAAATCATATTCTTCCTTCCACCCCTGTTCCAACAAAGTTTCACACTGATCCTTTACTTTAGTATTTGTTATTTGAGAAGTCTGAAGGCTGCCACAGCTGCTGGTTATTCACTCTCCTGAAGTCTGCTCTGGCCACTGTTGGTCGGGGCCTCCCTGGGGCTGGAACCACACAGTTCCCGTGGGACTGTGCTCAGCTTCCAGCCCACTTCAATAGACCTTTCCTGTTGACCTACTGGCTGTCTTCAGCAGGAGATTTTTTTCTCTGTGTCACTTTGTGAGTTCTGTAGCTTTAAATTTTGTTTAGAGTCATTTTTTTACTGGTTTTGGAATTCTTTAGAGCTGGATCCCACACCAAGTTTATGCTTCTACTCTGTCCCCATCCCTCTTTATTCTACTATGGGAAAGTCCCATGTACTCCCATAAGTAAATTCAAATTTTATATAAATGAAATCAATGTTGACAAGGGAGATAGTTCTTAGAACCAGAGGAAAGAGCAGTGCTAATGGTCAGGAAGGACTTCATGTAGGAGATGACATCTTTTGAAAGGTACTAGGATTTCTGTAAAATGCATTCCATGAGGCAAAGGTGAGGAGGAAGGCCTTAACAGATTATAATTGCTAAGAAAAGTAAAGACTTGGAAGCATCAGAAAATGGAAATTTGTAAATGATATGCTGCTCAAAAGGATAAGTAGAGATCAATATCTTCCATTCAATTCACACCTACTTTATGCTTAGCACTTTCAACTCAACCCAGCCTTCCAGTAACTGTGTCCTTCTACTGCAGGAATTAGCCAGTCTTCATATGTTTATGCTGCCATAAGAGTCACTTAACGAGAGCAAAGAGAGATCTATCCTTTCTATCCTGAACCATCTAGGGAATATGAAGCTTTCTTCCCTGGGCTGTGAGAGAAGAGATCCAGTTACCTTACCTGCAATATAATAGCAATATATATTGTTCTTAGGTAGTAAGCTGAGACATAGGGACTCCTATTGCATTGACCATCAAAATGTGTTTTAACCTTAGGGATATATCATTACATACTTCCTGGGCTCTTAAAGATACAGGAACTGAAATAAATAGCATTTGAATAGGAAAAGGTATATTGTTAAGTTGTGCCACAGAATACAGTGGCCTAAATGGAAAACTTACAGTAGTAATATTTTAACTGTTTCCAAGTTAGGTGACTAAAATTTTGGAATGATAATGAAATAATGAGGATAACCATCTCAAAGTCCAAGTCACTGTCTGTGTCATGAAGTTGGGATAGGATAGGAGAATGGGAAAGAAGGGAATGACAACAAGAGTGATAAAGAGCAAGGAAATTTTTGTGACCTGAGGTCATAATGGCAGGTATGAAGGTCTAGCAGAAATCTTGAAATATTGGCCATTGGCCTCTGGGAATACCATTGATTGCATTAGTGTTCAGGCCAGTGCAATAAATCTTCTTCCATCAATCTCAGAAATAGATGTGGCTTTGTAAGGTTGCAGGCTGACCCCACTCAACACTCTTGTGATGATCAGCTAGACTTAGAGAATGGAAGAGTGAATAATGCCTCTTTGTATGTGCTACCACAGGAAGACAAATTATATCTCAACAAATCAGAAATAGTAATAAATAGTCTACCTGTAGAAATGTTTTAGTGCATATGGTGCAACCACAAAGGCAGGCAAGCTATGAGTACAGAATGAACCGAAGATATGGACATTTAAATTATGTATCAATATTATACCATTAAAAACCTGATATATCCCACCAGTCATAGGCAAAGACTTCATTTAACTTTTTGTCAAAGGTACCCTCAGCTCCAAGTCACACAATAATTTTGGTGACCAGTGCCAGGAAATCATTAAAAAGAAAAATCTTCACCTCTAAGCCTAGATTAAATGAAATGAAATTAAAGGGATACTAAAATCTAAAGAAGAAAATGTTGAAGATCCTAATATCATTCATAATCTTTACTTAATGAATTCAGAAATTATATCTGATAATGAAATAGATGACCAAAAACTTCATTGAAATTTTAAATAATTGTGAAAAGGAGATATGCATACTATGTCTGGAATTCCAGAAAACACTTTTTGAGTTTAAAGGCATGAATCCACTGAGGAGACCAAGTATACAAATGCAGAGTGATTTTTAAAAGCTGGCACCTGCTATAATCATCACTCCCACAGTATTTGATAGAAAGTAAAAACATTTCAGAACATGTACAAAGCATCACTTAGGTAGGGCAACCTTTTTCATGGTAAGAAGCATAGAAGAAAAGATGAAGCTATCAAGGAATACTCATAAAGACCAGGCATAAAATGCCACCATGGTAGAAATGACTTGAAAAAGCAAAGAGAAAAATTATCGATTAAATAATTGTTAAATAAGCTACCAACATATATATTACCTTTTTTGATTGTTGGCAAAACCTTTTGCTTGGTTTCTCCCTCATGGCTTATTCACATAAAATAAATACATGAAATAGATACAAGTATAGTAAGAATACTAGAGGATTTTATGTATACAAGGAAAAATGTTCTTCATTTTAAATGTGCCACTAGCCCAATAAGGTCAAGAAAATTGAATATAAAAAATGCCAAGTCAAGTCAATAAGCATTATTAAGTGTTCACTATGTGCCAAGCACTGTGCTAAGTGCTGGACATACAAAAAGGCAAAAAGAGTGCCTGAACTCAAGGAGTTCACATTCTAATGGAGAAGATGAGCAAATAATTATATTCACAAAATTTAAAAAATATATATTAGGGGGCGGCTAGGTGGCGCAGTGAGTAGAGCATCGGCCCTTGAGTCAGAAGGACATGAGTTCGGATCCAGCCTCAGACACTTAATGCACACACAAATAAAAACCTAGCTGTGTGGCCTTGGGCAAGTTACTTAACCCAAATTGCCCACCAAAAACCAAATATATATATATATATATATATATATATATATATAAATTATTGGAGTATATTCATAAAATTATATTCATGAAAAGCAGAATAAGTTAGAGAGAAAGCATTAGCATATATAATATAATGGATGGTGGGAATAAAGCAAGGATGACAATTTTCAAGGAGATAGTTTAAGCCTGATATGTTCTGATAGGTTCTTCCTAACCCTAAAACTGTTATTCTTTCTCTTATATAAAAAGATGTCTGCTTCCAAAATAAGAGTGAACTCAAAACATCTTACTAACCACTTGATGTATGTAGGTTATATCAAGCTAGAATATTCTAGCAAAGGGCAGGAGGAAGGAGTATTAGACAACTCTTTCTCCAATTGTATCATTTGGACTCAATAAGTGTAAAATTCTGAACACATACTAAGTAAAAGTAGATACTAAAGTGTTCAACCTGGAATCCAGAGGTTACATTGAACCAATGGATAAAGGCAATGCTAATAAATACCTGTGGCCTAATGAAATTAAGAGAATGGCTGTGTCTGAATACACTGAAACTTAATCAGTGTCCTCCTTACTCTATGTCTTTGCATTGTCTCCATATCTAGAATTCTCTCCCTCCTCACCTTCACCTCTTAAATTTTTTAGCTTTCTGTATTGCTTAGTTCAAATTCTAACTTTTTCAGGCGGCATTTCCTATTGCCCTTCAGCCACTAATTCCTTCCCATTTCGAGGTTACCTTGTATCTGCTCTGCCTGTCTTGCATATGCATTTAGTTGATTTTGATTTTTTATTACCAAAACTCAGCTCACTTAGATGGGGAGTTCCTTGAGGTCAAGGGTTGTCTTTTGCCTTCCTTTTTATCACCAGTGTTTAGCATAGTGTCTGGCACATAGTAAGCATTTATCAAATGATTATTGGTTGGCCAATTGATCTTGAAATCAGACTCTGAAAAGTTTATAAAGGTTAATTTCAACCTTGTATAAGCTATCATGTAATTTTCATCTTTTTTCTACATTTCTCTGATATCTTAACCACTGTCTGGTTAAATCCAGTTCACAATGATAATAATAGGAAAATGGAAACAATTAAGGTCATCGGAAATTTTATATTAGTGAAAGTAAAAACAGTGTGCTGGTGGGAAATTGTAAATATAAACATGAATATCTTTTAATGACATTTCTTTTGGAAAGTACAGTTCAAATTAAACACACACACACACACTCAGTAACCAGGATCTTTCTCTTTTATGATGATTTAGAGATCAGTTTTTCTTTTTTTTTTTTAATTTAATAGTGTTTTTTTTTCAATTACATGTAAAGATATTTTCCAAGGTTCCTTTTTTGAAAGATTTTGAGCTCCAGATGTTCTCCCTTCCCTTCCTTCCCCCCTTCCCAAGACAGCATGCAGTCTGATATAGGCTATGCATGTGCAATCATATAAAACATATTTCCACAGTAGTCTCATTGGAAAGCAGCTTTTCTTTAAATTGTATTCCTCCTCCAATTTCATCAAGCTAATTGCCAATTCAAAAAGTAAGTCCAAAATCCATGCAGATTATATTTCAAGCTATTACAAGAGTTGTGGAGCAACATGAAAAAAATAACAACCAATAACCAAGGGTGTATTGATAAATATTTAACAACTGACTCGGCAGTGTGGTAGAGGGGAAGGGACACACATTTAAATTTAATCTGAATTATTAACATGTTTTGTATAACTTTCTTAGGTTTAGAGAAACAACAAAGCAATACATCCAAGCCCTGATTTCTAGCCCTTGCTGATTTCTGAGGTGTAATTGCTGGTATTGAAAAGATAATAATTGGCTCTCATGCTGCTTCGAATTGGCTCCAAGACACCCCTGGAAATACTTAACCCTATGCTCTGGATGTAAGGATGTACCAGAGAACCATCTTAAACCTCCTGCTTCTAGAACTGTGGAAGGGGAAATGAGTTCTCCTCAGCCCTTCCCATCAATAATTCCGACTGTGAACAAATGCAAGGAGATTGTCCCTCCCATTGACTATAATTTGATCTCTGAAGGAAATGATTATCACATATTTGGCTCAGTAAAATAAAATAATATACAATTCCTGTTCATGGAAAACTTCTCATTAAAATAATTAATATAGCACTATTATCCTTACTCCTTTTTTAATGTTTAAAGTTCCCTAAGCCTAATTTTTATTTTCAAAGACAGGGTAGGTTCATGGAAATAGTGTTGGACTGGAGATAGTTGTCAGAATCCTGCCTTAAATTTGCTCTGTGGACAAACAAACCGTGGCTTCTCTGACTTTGTTTCTTCATCTACAAAATGAGTATAATGCTGTTTATACCATTTATCTTGTTGAAATATTTTTAGCTATGTGCTTTGAAAATATTAAATTGGTATATAAATGTGCATTATAATTTGTGAGAGGCATGACAGGAAAATGAATACTGTAATTATTGTAATCTTGTAATCTGAAGACCAGGATTCAAATCCCAGCTCTGATAGGCACTAGACCCTGGATACTCCTTTACCTAACTTGTCTAAGACTCAGTTTCCTCATTTACAGAATTAAGACAATAATGAATTTATATGCACTTACTCTAACTTCCCAGTTGTAATAATAATGGTTAGCAAATGTAAGACTCATCTCTGAGACTGTCCTAATGAATGTTCTTTAACATTCAGAGAATTAAAAGTCTGGAGATTAAATTTTCTAAGTTTTTGTTTGAAGTTTCAGAGGCACTGGCAGTGAGCCTAACCAGATTACTAAACATTTTAAAGTTTTTTATGTTTTGCTTTTCCCATCAAAAATCTTGGAATTCTGGGGAATCTTCAAATAAAGAAGGCAAATTACCTAGTCAAGGTGAACACGCATTGAGAAGAAAGTGAATCACTGCTGAGTGGCATGGTGTTTTAACTTGGGGGGAAACATTTTAATAGGTTTCTTAGGAATGGTTGTTTTAACTTTAAATCTTCAATCTTTAGATTTTGTAAATTTGGCAAGAATTTTTCTAGTATGAAAGAAAAAATACTAAAACTTTATAGCTAAAGACCTTTGTAATCTTAGAAAATTCATAAGATTTTGAACCCTGCATTTCGCTGTCTTTCAAGAGATCAAGTTAGGAAAGTATACTCTGCAATTTACCACTCATTGTGATTATGAAACTGTATGTGTATTTACAAACATAGGTCCATATAGATGTATGTATATATATATATATATACATAGACATATACATTTATATATGTGTGTATACATACACACAGTCATATATGTGTGTATATCTATATAAAATCTATCTACATATGGAGAGAGAGACAGACATCCACAGAGAGAGAGAGAAAAAGAGACAGAGAAGAGAGAGAAAGAGAGACAGAAACAGAGACACAGAGAGTATACATATATATGTACAGTCGTATGTATTATGTGGGTATGCATATATATCTGAAGGCAGGTCCTGTATTTTATCTGTCTTTGTATCATAAACATCTAGTATAGTGCTTTGTGTTCGTGTGTTTTTTGTTTTTTGGGGGGGGGGCAATTGGCGTTAAGTAACTTGCCCAAGGTCACACGGCTAGGTTTTTATTTGTGTGTGCGTTAAGTGTCTGAGGTCCGTTTTGAACTCAGGTCCTTCTGACTCAAGGGCCGATGCTCTACTCACTGTGCCACCTAGCTGCCCCCGTGCTTTGTGTTTGTTGATAAGGGAATGCACTTGTCATTTCATTGCTATAGGGAACTTTCAAGGCAGGAAATTACCTCTGCTAATGCAAATTGGAACTTTCTGTGCATCTTAGTCTTAGCAAATTGCCTTAGAGTACTGAAAAGTTGAGGCAGGTAGGTAGCACAGTGGATTGAACACTGGGCCTAGAATCAGGAAGACCTAGGTTTAAATCCAGCCTCAGACATTTACTAGGTGTGTGAGTGACCCTAGGCAAGTCATGTAACCTCTGTTTGTCTTAATCCACTGGAGAAGGAAATGGCAAACCACACCAGCTTCTTTGCAAAAAACAAACAAAGACAACAAAAATCAGCCATGGACAGCATGCTATGGTCCATGAGATCCCAAAGAGTCAGAAACAATGAAATAACTAATCAACAACACTGAAAGGTTAAGTGACTTGTTCTGAGTCACAGCCAGTATATGATAAATACAGGAGTTGAACCCTAGTACTTGCTTTGAGTCCAACAATTTTTATCATCTACACCCCATTGCTTCTGCATGTGGAAGGCACTTAAAATGGTTTTGTAGTTGAGTTTGTCTATATTTCTAAAAGTACGAAGTTATATTCTTCAATAACCCATTTAGAAGCAGGCAAGATAATGGGAAGATAAAAGTTTCTATATATTTCTTACTTTGATCAGCTCCCTCAAAACAAAAATCCAGAATAAAGAGAGCAAATATACAACAGAGTCAGTGTGTCCATTCCCTTTCTTCATGTTGGCAGAATAGAATCTATTATTTTATCATTGGGATAAACAGTGTATTATCTGTATATTGCTATCAACATGTGTATGTCTATAGATATATGGCTATCTATATGTCTCTATATACACATATTGATACTAATATATGCATATATTTTATATATTTATATGCACATATGGATTATATGTGTGCATACATGTACATATAATACAAATTTTTAAAGAGTAGAGGGTGTGTATCCCATTCTTTATGGTTTCCTTCTAAAAATTGAGGTCTGAGTCAATTTTAGTTAACATTTTAAAAGGCAATATTAGTATTAATTTTATTTTTCATTCATTCACTAAGCAAGAGCACCTATTAAGTGCTAGGCATTATAGCATTGTACTATGGCACTATTTCAAGGTTTAGACATTTAGTAGAGCAGAAATGAAGGCTAGATCTTAAAAGCATAATCTAAAATATACACATGTACATGGATGTGCACACATAAATAGAGATATGTATAAACAGACATATATATGGTTATTTGTTTTAGTAATGTCTGTCTCATCATGATCCCAGTTTGGGTTTTCTTGGCAAAGATGCCAGAGTGGTTTGCCATTTACTTTAAAAATTGGGGGGTAAAATGGTCCAAAGCAATCACTCCTGTATTTTGAAGTCTTAGTAAAACTAATTTAAATTTAGTATGGAATTTAAATGACTCAAAGAGGAAAACATTTAATATAAATACAAAACATTGTATTGAATATACAATTTCTTGTAGATTTTTTCAGATACTGATTTAAAACATTATTTTTAATGCTGTATTCTAGGAGATTTTCTGAAGGGATTTTTTAATTAACTGACAATGGTAAGAAAAGGTGGAGTCCAAGAGTCCTGGCTCTGTGGCTAAATGAGCTGTGTGACCTTGGGAAAATCAGTTAATATCTCTGTGTTTAAATTCTTTAATTGCAAAATGACAGGGATAGATGAGATGATACTAAAGCTTATGTGGGCTAGAAGTAAGCTCCTTGAGGGGAAGGACTATTTCTCTCTTTCTCTTTTTATCCCCAGCACTTAACACAGTGCCTGATACAAAGTAAGTACTTAATCACTTTAACAATTTTTAAATTTAACTTTTTTTTACTAGTTTGAAAAACATCAGAGATTAATTTAAGCTTTTAAAATGCCTCTCTGACAGCAAACAGCTGGAAGTTAAAACATTATAGACTGAGCAGCCATGCTGTAAAAAATGTTAATGTGCATCCACAGCTCCAGCAAGTTTGGCAGGGCATTTTTTTGCCTAATATGGTATTAATTCTTCCTTTCTTGTGATGGAGAGGAAAAAAATGATACTCTGGTTGCTAATCCTCAATTTTTAATAGTATATTCTGAAAAGTATATTCCTTCTTTTTGAAATTTTACAGTCAGTAAAGTTTCTCTTCCTCTCTCTCTCTCTCTCTCTCTCTCTCTCTCTCTCTCTCTCTCTCTCTCTCTCTCTCTCAGTGGGTGATTTTTCTGAGTGCAAACACTTTAGTTATTGGCATTTTCCCACAGTATACTCAGAATTGGGGCCAGATTCAGCCTCATAAGATACCAGCTATAATATTCAGAAAGGAAAATTTTTGCAATGACAGGTGCTTCTGCCATGGTATGATATCATCATTTCCAAGATAACCAGGAATATCATCATCAAAGAAGGATTATGATAGCAGGTGTGAAATAAACAGCAGGAGAATGCTTATACAGCTTGGGAAATAGACTTCATTTTGATGTAAACATCCTCCTTAACAATAATAAATATGGAGTGAGGGAGGCAATGAAAAAGAACCATGAAGAACATATACAGCTTATTAAAGTTCACTATTTTTAAAATCCAGAAATTGAATTTATAGGAATAGCCATATCCAATGTATACTTCACTTAGGAGAATTTTTGAAGCTCTCTGATATTTATCTTTAATTTAATTTAATTACTATATATAATTTAACCCAGCTGGGCATGAATGAAGAATGGCAAACCACCCATTGTCACAGTATATAAAAAATTGTGTTCAAATCAATTACATAAGCATTTATTAAGCACAAACTGTGTGCCAGGTCCTGTGTTAGGCATAAGGGATAGACAGAAAAAAAAATGAAACAATCCCTGCCCTCTAGGACCTTGCATTCTCTTGAGGATGTTTTATTAGAATTGGTACATTAACATATGCTATTATATGTCATGTAGTACTTGAAGTATTGTTCCTTTTCAGATATATGGTTATCCTTTACGCCAGACATGCTAGTCTTTTTCTGGTGTGAGGGCTTACCTAATTCATTTCAAGGCTGCTCATCTACCTTTGGTGTCTACTTTTTACCCAATTCTCACCTGTGGCTCCAAGAAGCTATAGCACATGCAGTAAATATACCCTTGTAAAGCCATCTAAACATATGGGCTAAACCAGTTGAGGGTAACTGACAGGCTTTAAACCTGTGGGTGCATTAAAGGTGTGTTTACTCCAAGCATGTGAAAACTGCCCGGGACAGAATGGGTGGATGAGAACAATTTGTTCCATTGGCTCCAAATGTGGCTGAAGCAGGTGCCATGGAGTGTTTAGAGTTTGGTTAGATACCAGAGACCCCAAGGTTATGCACTGCTTCCTGGGCCATTGCCTGTGGTATTAACTTTTGTTCTGCCACTGGAGTTACCTGATGACTCAGGAAGAGAGACTGAGGTTGATGACTTTGAGCAACACTGTGTCAATTAAATACAATTCATATACAAGTCAAGATGTCATCCATAATCCACTGTTTTATTCCAACATTGTGATGTTATTGTATTTGAAAATGAAGGACAAACAACAATGGCAACATATGGTTTAAAAAAGGCTTCCTGGAGGAGGCAGTCAGTCACATAGCATTTTGAAAGAGGGAACGATGGGTTTGACTTCTGTCTCACAGTATAGAGCAGAGGTTGACAAACTATGGTTTAAGGGTCAAATCTTGTCTACATCCTATTTATGCTAGATCCTCAAGTTAAGAATGATTTTTACATACAAAAATAGGTGGTGGATAGGATTTGGCCTGCTGGTTGGAATTTGCCAACCTCTGGCATATAAAAAAATACAAATTTGTGGTGGGGGTTATAATTTGTTGTTTCAAGGTATTTCCTACTTTGGAATTAGGTTGAAAATAAACATGTTGAACCAAAAATTAGATTAACTTCAAACTCAAAGCTTTTCCAGACTCAGTACTGGTATTATTGATCATGTATTTTGAGAAAGTGGTATGGTGGAAAGTGCATTGGATTTAGAGTGAAAGGACCTGGGTTCAAATCCCCCTTTGTCAATTAGTATGTATGACAACAGACAAGTCATTTGATTTCTTTTTCAGTTTCCACATTTGTAAAATAATGGTGTTGGACTAGATGACCTCCAAAATAGCTTCTAACACTAAGTTTGTGGTCCTATGACCTTGATGTTTGCAGTAAACAGTAGTTCCTTGGTGCTGGGCTACTTAAATTTTTTCTACTTATGACCCCTTTTTTGAGTTTTAGCAGCATTTGTTGGCATTGCATGGCCAGAGGCTATACATAGTACAAAGTGTGCATGCTTTGTGTTCAGAATGAAGACTTCGGTGAAGTTGCACTATGCATCATGGGCAAGCACTGGAAGAAACACCTCAACTTCATTACTTATTTGATTTTTAATTAATTTTTGCCCATTGGACATTCATCCATTTAATGTTGTCAAAATTTGACAACCCCAAATTTGGGGTTACAACCCGAAGTTTAAGAAGTGCTGCTGAGTGGGTTTCTGTCCAAATGGTGTAAGAGAGTTGGTTCAAAACTTTACTACAATACTTCTTTTTTATAAGTGTGGTCATATAAGGATTGAGGTGTGAGAGTGAAAGTGAAACTGAAAACCAACATTGGGATCTTCCCCATGGCTATCCAAGGTGACGAAATTACCAGTCTGATCAGAGTATTTGGGTGTTTCATCGGGTGATGCCTACCAAAGAACCCCCAGTGAGTTTCCCCTTAAAAATCACCTATGAGAATTCTAGCTCCCTTTTTACATTTCCCTTATAGTGGTACTGCCTTCTACATATGCTGGGCATTCAATATATAATATACTGATATGTTTTGAGGTTTACAAAGTACCTTTTATGCAATATTCTTTTCTGACCTTTACAAAAATCTTATGAGACAGGTCCTATAGGTATTACTATTATGCTCATTTTATTTGACTGGGTAACTGAGATTCAAAGAGTAATTTGTCCAGGGTCACATGACTAGTAAATGTCAGAAACAAGTTCTGAGGTCTTCCTGATGACACATCTAATGCACTATCCAATATACCACCCTGCATTTAGCTTAGACATGCCAGTAGCAAAGACTGTTACTGTGTTTATATTAGATCATGTATTATTTAGGTGAAAACTACTCTAGTTGTCTTTTCTAAAGTAAATCTTTGTTTCTTAATAACAATGATAATTCAAGTTTACAAAGGGAGTACTATGTAGCTTACAAAGTGCCTTCCCCACATAATCTTCATAACAACCAGTAGGTTGATGGTAGTGCTTTGACATTTCTGGAGATGAAGAAATTGACGATTAGAAGGCTGGACAGACTTAGGCAAGTTTTTACAATTTATTCTGACATAATTTGATGAAAACAACATGGGTTTTGTAGGGCACATTGGAAATACGCTCTTAAATCTGCTGGAAAGAAGCATATGGTAGTGTGATAGGGAGCAAGGGATAGTGCCTAGATTTTGATTTCATTTATAAAGGGAATTTCCAGACTCAGAAATTCCCTTTACCAGTGAAGGCTGGCACCTTCTTTGAAAGCAGCAGTCTTAAAGTGTTACCTAGAGGACTGAGTGATCAAAAGAACTTGCCCAGTCACACAGGTAGTATGAGTCAGAGGTAGAATTCGAACTTAGGTCTTCCTGGATCCCAGGCCAGGTCTTGATGCCCTATGGCAAATTGTTTGAAATGGTAGAGCTGATCTATAATCCTGTTGGTCTTTTTTGTTTGTTTATTGGTTTGGTTTGGTTTGGTTTTGTGATCCCAAGTCCAGTTCTCTAAGAAGCATGTGAAAAATCATTGACTTATGAGAAAAATTATATTTGACAATAGACAACATATTTACCATCTCACAATTGACTGAAAAATGTAAAGTCTGTAAGATCTTACTGTGCTTATTGTTTGTTAGTAATGATCCTACAGAGATATTCCAGATCCCCTGGATCCTTTAGAAGTTCCTAGAGGAAAACTTAAAAGAATCTGGCCTCTCCATTCACACAGGAAAGACCAACCCTGTACTATAAAACAACTTAGTCTTTTTTCTAACCACATGATTATCTTTTACTCCCTATATCAAGATCATTTAAGATTCCTTAGAAGAGCTAACAACTGAAATATATCTCTTCAATGACCCTCTGACAAAACAAAACAAAATGAAGCAAAACAAAAAAAAAATCAGGGAAGGCATAATGATAGTTGACATTTAGGTAGTGTTTACTACCTGCCAGGTATTCACTTTACAATTATTGTCTCATTTGGTCTCATTTATCCACATTGTATAGTTGAAAAAATTGAGGCAAACAGAGGTTAAATGACTTGCCTAGGATCACATGCCAATATCTGGGGCCAGATTTGAATTCATATTCTTTAGTCCAGGCCCAGTGCTCTATCCACGGTACCACCAGCTGCCGCATAAACAGTAAAATAGAGAGATGGTATATTCTCTGAAGGTAATCACCATAATGGAGAAGATTGAGTATAGAGATTAGTGAAGGCCTCCTAACGGTTATGTTTGAGAATGACTTTATAATAAATGCAGAGACATTGCACAATTTCCTAAACAATCACTTAAAGGAATTTGGCCACTTCATCTACACAGGAAAGACCAAGTGGATGAAGAATGTCTATTATTCTGATTCCAACATATATCTTAATTTATATGTTACTGACCTTGCTCAACAGTGTTTATATTTGGGACAGACAATATACATGGGAAATTGGATGGGTCCAGAATAGAAAAGGGGGAGGAAAGCAAGCTGGATTGCTTTTTGGAAACTTCAAAGCACTTTATCCACTTCAAGCTTCCCATACCTACAAACTATAGCTGTGTCAAGAGAAAAAAGTCTACTACATGTGGGCTGGAACCACTATGATGATGGTAGATGGCCAGGCAAAGATAGGTCACAATTTTAATCATTTAAAGAAATTATTAAATTGATTTGACCAAGATGGACAAAAATAATGGAATAAGCATTAAGCATCTGTTATGTGACATGTACGGTACTAAACACTTTACAAATATCTCATTTTGTTTTTATAACAACCCTAGGAGGTAGAGGTTATTATTTCTTTTTTGTTTTTTTTTTTAAGCAATTGGGGTTAAGTAACTTGCTCAAGGTTACACGGCTAGTCATTATTTATGTGTGGGTGCTCGTTTTCTGAGGCCGGATTTGATCTCGGGTCATCCCAACTCCGAGGTCGGTGCTCTTAATCACTGCGCCACCTAGCCGCCCCTAGAGGTTATTATTAGTATCTCCATTTTACAGCTGAGGAAATGGAGGCAGGCATTATTTAAAGTGACTTGCCCAGGGCCACAGAGTTAGTAAATATCTGAATTCAGATTTGAACTCAGGTCTTCCTGATTCTAGACTCACAACTCTAATCTATCATATGTGAAGTGAATAAAAAGGACAATCATGCAAAGGGACAGTAGAAGGATGATAAAGAAATTCTTCATCAACTTTTTACCCCAATTTAAGCCCTCAGTTTTTCAGAGACCCCATTGCAGCACCCCACCCAAGCCTTCCTTTGAAATAGCATAACATTCCTTAGAACCAAAACTTTTCTTCTTCATCCTCCTCTCAAAATTTTCCTCTTTTCTAAAGTTTAAAGTTCTATGAATCTTCCTAGGTAACAGACTAAGCTGACACACCAGAAGATCCTACTAAGATCTTAATGCCTCTTGTCAGGAAACTTTAACCCCTAGCAACATATCTTGATCCTTCATGAGTACTTGCATTTTATAAGGACACTCCAGGAGACTAAGCCTTAAGCTAATGGAATGGAACAATGGTATTTTGGACTTTTCTTTTCCTAAATAGCTGATGGGGGAAGTGTATAAGGGAGGAAGAGAGCCCTGTGTTTAAGGTTGCACCCATTTTAAATACACTATGGAGAGAAGACCTTGTTGGCTAGATTCGTTCATTGATACTTAGTTTCATTGTGTGAACCTGTTATTCTTATTGACTTCTAAAAAGCTCTTGACATGTAGCCTTATTCAAATGGTTTAAAATTCAAATGTTTCATAAGGCTCTAATGATGAAGTTTTGCCACTTTGAAGGAATTCTTGCTCATGTTCTTGCATTCTTGGGAAGCACATGTTATCCTGCATGTGGTATCTCAGTCAGAGGAAGATGAGCTGTGTAAACACCCTAGAATATGGTTCACATAAAGCAGCAATTATCCAAGTGTGGTCCATGAACCTTTGGTGGTCCCCAAGACCCTTTCAGGAGGTTTGTGAGGTCAAAACTCTTTTCATACTACTAAGACATTATTAGCCTATTAAACTACTCCTCGCTTTTACAGCTACATATTGGGCAAAGCTGGATTCATACCTTTCATACCTTCATATCTTTCAACAACAGCAAAAAACTTATTGTGACAGATTGAATGCAGAAACAGATATGAGAACCCAGCTATCTTTTATTATGCCAAACATTACAGAGATTTGCAAAAATTATGTAAAACAATGCCATTTTTCAAACTAAATTCTGGGGTTTGGGAAATTTTAAAGTTTTTTATGAAAAAGATGTTATTTATGTCAACATATGATGGGTTTATTGTTATTATTTCTAATAAATTAATAAATAAATATTTAAATAGTTATTTTTAACTTATGGTATTGATAGTTATAACAGTAAAAACAAAAGCTCTTTGGGATCTTTAATAAAATTTAATAGTGTAAAAGAGTCCTGAGACTAAAATGTTTGAGAACGAAAGGCCTACTATGACAGAAGGCTAAATCTGGTGTTCCCTGAGAGCTAGGAATTTTTTTAGTGTTTTTACAGCAATAAAACTTTATTCAAAATTTGTTTAAAATTAGCTCTTGCTAAAAAAAAAAACAAAAACAAACAAACAAAAAGCAGTCCATGGGCTATATTTGGCTGACAGACTGCAGTTTGCTGATGCCTAAAGGATAACATTTTGCCTGGGAGTATGCTCCTGAAACTGAGACCAGGAATTGTTTCTCAGGTACCAGTAAATAACATGAAATTATTAGACTCTCTGCTCTCCACTAAGTTTGCAAGTCATCAGAACAAGGGAAAAATCCACAGTTAATGTGGTTAAGCTACTTTAATTACTATGAAGGGAACCAGGCAATAGCAGCAGCTAGAAACTAGACCTGTTGTTTATCAGAAGCAAAGATAACATAGTTCCAATTGATTCCTGTCTGAAAGGGAGCACCCACCTATTATCTGAAGCGCTGAAGAAACTAAATGATGGGGAAAGAATACATTTTCTCCAGGCCCATGAATAAAAAGGTTAATGGAAATCTTGCCCTCCAACCCCCCACCTCTCCATGTCAGTACTCAAAATAAAGATGCATCATTGGGTAGGCCAAGCAAAGGAAGTGAGAATTATTTTGCTAACAGCTCATCTCACTTCTAAATCAAGTTTTGTAGGAGCAGAAACAATGCAGAGATTGAACCACTATTTATCTTTGATCACTATGACTAGTTTTCTTATTGTCCCAAGACTAATCATTTTTAATTTTCTTCCCAAACTAGCTTCTTGGAACTATCCCCTCCCTCAGTCTTTCCCTCCTTACATTACTTTATTGGTTTCAGGCTGATAACCATAAAATGTTAATAAATCTGCTCACTGTTGTGAGATGAGCTCTAACGTATAGATTTTATTGCTACCATTTTTAGTCTCCATTTGTCCTTTTGTGCTCTGGGTACCCATTAGTTATTGGTGGGGAAAGGTGGGGAGGAAACAACATAGTAATTATATTTGGTTCTGGTTGACCTCAGTGCCATCCACAAATGCATTCCTAAATCAATGTGCTTTATGATTTCTGATGGCTTTTACAGCCTCAAAATATAGGGTGTTTTGTGTGCATACTATCTTAATGAAAAAGGGAACTAGATGAACTATGTTGTGGGAGGTCAACGCTTTTAAATTCATAAAAAATGGAACTGGATGGGATCATCAAAGGGCATCGTATCTCCTGCCGCCATCAGCATGACAGTACTGTACTTGCCAAAGAAGGGCTTTGCAAATAGATTGTTTAAGGAAGAGAGTTTTTCTGCCTTTGATCACCTGTGATTGGGAAGTTCTTTAAATCTGATTCACATCCCTTTGGCTAGATTTTGTCTATTACATAGTGTCAATGGAGAGAGAACAACCTCATTTAATAATATAATTGACCTTCTCCTTTTGCAATCAAGATGATGACAGGCATCATATCCATGTCATATGAGGATAAGCTGAAGGAACTAAAGTGGTGGAAGTATTTGTCCCAGGGAAGTAAAGACACAGGAGAACATCATAAGTTACTTAAAGTTTTGGAGAGATTGTCATATGAAAGAGAGATTCGATTTGATCATAGGGCCCCTGGTGGTAGAACTCAGAGAAGTTGCAAAGAGGTGAATTTATCTCATGGAATAAAGTTCTAAAAAATTGGAGCTTGTGTGAAATGGAATTGCTGCCTCAAAATACAGTGGGTTCAAGTCTTTAAGCAGGGGTTGGAGGACATTCTTGGGGATATTGTAGTGAGGATGCCTTTTCAGATATGTGCTCAATCAAATAGTAACTGAGGTCCCCTTTTTAATATTCTCTAATTCTCTTCTTAAAGTCTCGTTTTAAAATAATTTATTAGAATAATTATATCTTTCCACTGAGCATACCCTTTATCTTTTTAATTTGAAGTATGTAAGTACCAAACTACTCAAAGAAATTATTTAGAATCATGAAATTTTAGGGGTAGAATGAACCTTAAAGATAAAAGCTTAACTTAAAGATATTTTCTGGCAAAAGTGCATGTTTTTGTATTTACATATGTGTATCATATAGAATCAAGCCTTGAGAGAGACATTGTAGTATTGTGGAAAGAAATGGCTCTGGGATTCAGGAGATCTTGGTTTTAGACTTGACCTTAGGCCAATCAACTTCAGGTCTGGAAGTCTCATTTTCCTGTTTGTAAAAAAAACAGGTTCATTACTTGTTGTCTGGTGTTTGTCCTTCCTCCTCAAAGAGGGTAAATGTCATCGGGAGGGTGATGTCTTGACTTGAAAGTGAATTGGATTTGAGTGAGGCAGGGCTGTACTCAGCCCTCACTCTGATCTCTACTCTGTCATCCAGCAGCAAGACATAGGTCAGGATGATTGGCAATGGCCAGGATGCAGTGGGAGACAGTGGTCTTTTTAAGCTAAGGTCTTTCCCAGGTCTCAGTTTGTCTGAGGTAACACCCATTCCATAGTTAAAGGCTAGGTAAGAATTGAGACAAAAGATGGCCTAGATTGCCTACTCAAAAGAATCATAGGGAGTTCAGAAGACCCACATTGAAATTCTTCTTCTTTCACATACTGACTAGGTGACCCTGTTAAGTTTTTCAGGGGTGGGAACCTGCCTTGAGGTGACACGTGGCCCTCTAGGTCCTCAAGAATGGCCCTTTGAATCCAATTTTCACAGAACAAATCAACTTAGTGAAAATTATTTTTCTGTAAAACTTGGACCCAAAGGACAAAAATTGAGGACCTAGAGAGCCACATGTTGCCTTGAGGTTGCAGGTTCCCCACCCCTCTGGTGCCTCTAGGCAGCTTCCTAAGACTATACATGGCAGAAAATATGCTCACAAGGAGAGGCGCCTAGATGGCGAAGTAGGGGTTGGGGGGGGGGGGCTAGATGGTTCAGTGAATAGAGCACCAGCCCTGGAGTCAGGAGGACCTGAATTCAAATCTGGCCTCAGACACTTAATACTTACTAGCCGTGTGACCTTGGGCAAGTCACTTAACCCCAATTGCCCTGCCTTCCTCCCTCCAAAAAAAAATTGCTTATGAGGAGATCTGTGTGCTGGTACTTGAACCACCTTCCAAAAGATCAGATCTGAACCATCTGAATAGACTGACCTTATTCTGAATGAGAATAAAACTAACAGACCATCAATTTCTTGGGTTGTGGTAATAATTTTACTCCTTTGATTGCAGTGGTTTGGAGATTGAACCAACCAAGCTACAGTGGTACCACCTCAATGCGGGAGAATTGCAAAGTCCAGAAGGACAGGACAAATGCTTGTAATATGTATTTACTTTTCAAGATCTTTTGTTCAAACCTTTCTACAATCTCAAGAATATCAGTTTTATTATGGCATAATTTTCCTTTTACATCTTGAAACTTTAAGAGGCACAAAAGAACGTGGTCTGTGGGTCTTACAGTTCAGAGAGGAGGTTTCCTATGTCATTATCTCACCTAATGAAAACACAATGTTCAAGTGGAACTCCAGGTTGGAAGTGATTGTACTGTTTATAATGCCTTCGCTGTCACAGAAGATAAATGAGGTATCTTTGGCAAACTGCTTAAAGGAGTAACATTGGTTCAGTCCTAAAGCCCATATTTGCTACTGAGGAAAAATCTTTTTCTCTGGGTTCTAGTCCAGGCTTAAGGTAAATTATTTCATGTCTCTGGGGCTTATTTTCTTCATTTGTAAAAAAAAACGAGCAAGTTGTGCTGTGTCTCTGAGGTCCTTTCCACCTCACTGATTAGATGATCCTAAAAACAGCACAGCAAGAAGAGGGCATTGTTAACAAAGAGCAAAAATGTCCCTCTTTTGCCAGCAGGTTTCTGGTGCCCCTGGGAGATGCCATCTTGTCGGGCTTATGGATCAGTCAGTCCTCTGAGCTATGCAACTGTAAAATATGTAAGTGGACAGAGTCCACCTTCACTCTTCTGAGTCTATTAATGGAGTTCATCTTTATGTTCATTTTAGGGATATGAGACCAATTTCTTAAAAGCCAAATTTTTCCTACAGGTATCAATGATGCTTATAGTATCAATAACTTGAAGAAATTAATCATTAGCTCAAATAAGTTTTTTCTCCCTTAGAGGAAACTCTAGTTGTCTTCCTCAGACTTTCACTCTAAGATATCAAAAAATAATGACGTGTTAGCGAGCAAATATTTGGACAATATTTCTGATTGGAATTTGATTCAATTCATATTATTTGGTGTGTATGATTTTGTCTTAGACATTGTGGGAGACAGAGAGTTCTGCTAAGAAAATCCTTGCTGTATTGAAATTCAGTCTTCATAACATAGTCTGGCCAGGTTTGATATAAGGGTAAAGAAGGAACTGAACCAGGGAAACAATTGTCTTAAATGAGTATGCCTACCACATTATAAGTATCTTATTGCCAGAGAGTAATCTGGATATAAATAAACATGTCACCAGTTAGGTTCTTTCAGAGAAGTGGAGAAATATATAGTACCGTTCAGAGACTGGGTTTTTATTGTGTTGGATGGGAATAGCAGGTAGACCTGGTCTGGACAGTATAGGCAGCAAAAACTAACTTCTAAGTTTATGAGGAGCAAAAGCTAAAAACGGGACTATTTAGAGGGGGAAAATTGTCCACCATCAGAAGTGGGTACTATAGATAAAAGTTACAGGGAGACATATTTGGAGTTTATATAATCCCCATCCTACTTCTTATTTACAGTGTCAAAGTCTCAGTCACAACTCACCACCTTAGAATCAGTCCATCAATAAACTAGAAATTCTTAAGCACCTACTACCTACCAGGCTATGTGCTAAGTCGTGAAATACAAGAAAAGGCAAGAAACAGTACCTGCTCTTAAGGAGCTCACAGTCTAATGGAGGCAAACATGTAAGCAATCATATACCAACAAGATACAAAGAGGGCAGATTGGGAGTCATATCAGAGGGAAAGTATTGAGATAAGGTAATTGAGGAAAAGCTTTTTTTCAGAAGGTAGGTCTTCCTCTGAAATATCAAGGAATCCAAGGAAGGCAGATGGTGATGGGGAAGAAAAGTATTCTAGATATGGGGTTCAGGCTTTGGTATAGAACTGAAAAACCTTCAGATGCAGTATTTTGAAACAATACTTTTGGACCATAATCTCATACAAGTCCTTTCCCTTTTGTTCTCAGTCACATTAAAATCTGCCTTTTGCTTTCACTAAAATTTCTTCTATACACTCTTAAATAAAAGATTTAAGCTTTCTGGCCTCAGTTTCCATAGCAATAAACTAAAAGGATAGTCTCTTCCATTTCTAAAATATTTCTGTTCCCCTTAACACCTCAACTTTCTCAAAAAAATTAATCTTCACTAAAAGACCGATTTCTCAGTAATCACTCTTCTCTTTAAGCCCATAAAGTTTGACTTTACTTCCTCTACCCTAGTAAAATTCCTCTTAAAGTTTGTCAACGAACTCCCTATTATAATATCCAATGAGATTACTCAGAATTTTTGTTCTTCCTTTCTTTGAGACTGTGTGTGTATGTGTATGTGTGTATATGTATGTGTATGTGTGTATATGTATATACATGTATATATGTTGGTATGTATACATATGTATGTATGTGTGTTTATATTACCTTCTCTGTCTGCATTTTCTCTCCTCTCTGGGCTCCTGTAACACTATACAGGTAGTTTCCTATCTCTCTGTGTATCTTTCTGTCTCTGTCTCTGTCTCTCTGTCTCTCTCTCTCTCTCTGTCTCTCTCTCTCTCGCTGTTCCTTGTTTGTCTACTTCGCTGGCCCCTGGTCGTCTTCCGCACTCTTTAAGTGTTTTCCAGAATTCTGTCCTTTACTGTGTTCTCTTGTTCTACTGTCTTTCCTGCGACAGTCTTGCATTTCATGCTCTACCCAAACTTTGAAATCACTATCACCAGTCTGTATTTCTCTCTGGTGTTCCAAACCTCCATCTGCTCCATGTTCCTACAGAACATCTACGTCCAAGCAACACTACCAACTCAAGTGTCTTAAAATCCAGTTTGTAATCTTTCCCCAAAACACATTCTTCTCTGCCAGATTTAACCATTCTGCCAGTAACACCCAATTTCTGATGTTTTAATATTTAATATTTATTATCTTTGACTTTTCTTTCCCTTAGCCCACCTCTAATAAGTTGCCGATTCCTGTGATTTGCATTCCATAGTATCTCTCACATTTCTTCCTTCATTTTTATTTGTACCATTGCCCCAGTACTAGCCCATATAGTCACCTCCCCATCCCTCAGCTGTTATTATTGCCTCCTACCTGGTCTTCCTATTTCTACCGACTTCAATATATCCTTCAGACCTTCCCTGGGTTCTCTTCCTTCTGGATATAAAAAGTCATCACCAGCTCAAACCATTTATTGACCTCCAAAGAAAAGTATTTTTCCAGGCATCAAGGTCATTCACAAACCAGGACCCCCTACTTTTCCTACTACTCTGATGCACATTTTATACTTCAGCCACAGTGGTCTATTTGTCAAAAGCCTTTGTAGAAAACCTCTCTTCTTCCCATCTTCTATACTCTCATTAAAGGCATCTCCATTCTACCAGTTACATGGGCTCACAGCCTGTCATTTTGACTTGTCACATTTATTATATCATCTTAGCATGTTTTTATGTATTCTGTGTGTTATATGCTGTTTTTAGTCTATAAGCTATTTGAAAACAGAACCACATCCAATATAAACTGTTTCTCTTCAAGCTCCTTTCATAGGCACATAATAGTGTAACTGAATTAAATTTCATCACTAATTTTGCTACTAATTAGAGTTGATATAGATTTTTCCCAGGGTGAGTTCTCCATCACCAGAAGTTTTTAAGTAAAAGCAACAAGATGACCACTTTTCAGGGATTATGAAGATGCAGTTCCTACATTGAGTAAGGAATGTGACCTCCCAAGTTTATTCCAGCTCTCAGATCCTATCATTCCATGACGACTCACTCAAGGGCACACTGGAAGGGAGTGGCAGAGTAAGAACTAGGGATGCTATGCGTGCAGATGTTGCCATTTTGTCCCCTCCTATTTATAAAACAATTTCATCTGAGCAGGCTTTTCATGGAACATTTTCAGTAAACTAAGTAAAAACAAAACAAAAGTCCAACATGTAAGCAACCCTGTTTGCATGAAATTAGACAGTCCTTATTGACTCAATGGAATGTGTTGATGACAGAAACGAGCTTTCTCTGTCAACTCTGTAGGGAATATCTTCCTGTAGCAGATAGTTCTTAAGGGCTCTTTTGCAGCTTTTTAAGACTGTTTGTGCAAAGTTGTCTCCTTTTCTAATAGGGTTCTCTGATTCCCTAGAGAATGATTCGCTTTAGAAATAATCATTAAGGCCAGTTAATGAATAAAAACACACCATCAGCATGAAAATACTATATTTTGTCCTTCTCTGACTATATATATATATATATATATATATATATATGTGTGTGTGTGTGTGTGTGTGTGTGTGTGTGTGTGTGTGTGTGTGTGTGTGTGTGTATATATATATATATATATATATATATATATATATATATATATCATTGCTAACCTTGGTTCACCACTCCCATCCAAGTTTTAAAATCATTTGTTTTTCTCTAAATGCTGATTACTTAAGGAATACTTTATGAAAAGGGAAAAAATGTGAAAGAAGAGTAAAAAACTTTTTTGTCAAACAGCAAGAGTTGAGCTATAGAAAACATTTCTTTTCACTAATATAGATTGAATAGGCAGAGATATTATCACTGTTTCAGGAAGGTAGAAAATTGATGGATTATGAGTCAGAGGACTTGAGTTCAAATCATGACTCTGCCATTTACTACCTATGATCTTGGGAAAGTTACAATAACTTTCTAGTTCTCTCTTTTTAGAGGCAGCAAGGTAGGGCATCGGGTTCAATTCTAAATTCAATTCCACCCTCAGATACTTACTAGCTGTGTGATCCTGGGCAAGTCACTTAATCTCTGCTTGCTTTGGATTTTTTGTCTATAGAATGGGGATAATAATATAGCAACTACTTCCCAGAGCTATTGAGTTAATATTTGTAAAGGGCCTGGCACATTGTAGGTGCTGAATTAATGCATGTTTCCTTCCTTTTTTTTTTGTTTGCCAAATGAGAGGATCAGGCTAGATGGTCTCTAAGTTTCCTCCTAGCTCTAAATCTATGTTCCTATGACCTCCAATGCTATTCACATGAAGAAGAAACATCTATAAATTCATAAGCAAATGCTATAGCCTGTAAAACTTCATTCACAAAACATTCTTCATCTTTGTTTAGATCCAATATACATTGGCTCATAGGTTTAGTGCAAGAAGGGACATTAGGGATCATCAAATCCAAGTCACTCATTTATAATGAAAGAAACAAAACACAGAAATTTAACCATGATTATATTACACCTTGAGGGCAGCTAGACTGCTCAGAGGATAGAGCATTGAGCTTGGGGTCAGGTCAGGAAGACCTGAGTTCAAATCTGACCCCAGACGCTTACGAGCTATGTGACTCTGGACAAATCATTTAACCCTTTTGCCTCAGTTTCCTTATCTGTGAAATGAGCTGGAGAAGGAAATGGCAAACCACTCCAATATCTTTTTCAAGGAAACCTCAAAAAGAAACATGAAGAATCAGACTTGACTGAAATAAATGGACAACAACAAAACTGTAGGGAACCTCTGAGACCTTTTCACCTGAAGTTATCTTACAGATGAGACAACGGCGCATCAGAGAAATGAAATGATCTTTGCAAGGTCACACAACTAGGTAGTTTCAGAACAGGAAGGATAAGTCAGGCCCTCTGATTCACTGTCCAGTGTTCTTATACCATTCAATGTCTAAAACTTGTGAATGGGCTGTCCACATTTGCCAAGGGAAGAAAGGAATGCTTCAGCATTTAGGACTGTACTGCAGATTTTTCCTTCTTTTTGCCATATGAAAAGCACATTTCTCTTAAGCATATGCTATGTCCTTCATATGGCTTTTTGTACACATGGCCAGCATGTGATAACCGGCATGTTTATTTCTCTTTAAAAAAATTCCTGCTTCTTGAATGGTTAACCTTGTGGTCACAGTGTCAGATTATAGATCTAGAACTTGAAGGAGAACCAAAGACCATGTATTCTAGTCCCCTCTTTTACACATGAGGAACCTGGGATTCAGAGAAATGAAATTACTTATCAAAGGTCATATAGGTCACACATATAAGAAGCAGGATTTGTACCCAGGTCCTCTGACTCAAAATCCCATGCCTTTTGGGGAAAGAGAGGAGGGAAAACAAAACAAAAACAAACCACAAATAATGGAGCCAAAGGTTAGAAGAAAAACTTCATTTATGTATTTTTTTTTATTTTCCTGATGCATGGCTCAGAGCTGCAGAAGCCATATTCGCTCACTGTAATCTTTCATCAGTGCGTGTGCTGGGCTGCCTAACATCTGTGGATTGTTAAGATAAGTTATTACGCAGACCTGCTTTAGTTTAGATTAGTTTGGAACACATCCCAGGATATTCAATCAGGATGTGATTCCTGCAGGCTGCTAGACTGCTTGCTGCACATAGTTCTCCCAAAATGTTTTTCGATCAACAGTCTTCTTGTCGAAATAGTTGTCACCTCAGCTGCTTTTCAAGTCTTCAAGAAAAGTCTCTGTCAAGTAATCCTTTTGGACTGACCATGGCTCAAGGCAAGCCCTAGCCAATAATAGGTAAAAACTATGAAGGGAATCCTAAATAGATGTGTTAAACTACCTTCTCTGTGAGTATTGTGCCTGTCTCCTTCCATGTGGGTGTTGTTTGAAAGAATGTGACAGTCTCATATACTTTTTATTTTATAGTCTTATGTGAGTGATTTCTTGGTTTTGATGGTGGGCTTGATCTTTCTGAATGTGATTTCTGTAACTAAAGAAAAGGTTGGGTAAAAATAGGTAAAAAGTTTTAACAAGAGAATGTTTTCATGATTAAAAAAATATTCTTATGTTTTATTTAAGCAGAAAAAGGTGAATAGAAGTCATAGTCATTTTCAAATATTTTTCTAGTTGCAAAAATATAGGACATGAGATGATTGGACATGTATGATATTTACATTGAAATTTGCGTGAAAAATTAATTAACTTATGCAAGTGAAGGCATATTTCAAGCATAAATTGGTCAATCGTCATTTTAAGAAATTGCAATTCCATTTTATCCATATACCTTCTAGTATCGGAGCAAAGCAAAATTTTGTTGGAAATAGAATTAAAATTATATTTATTACATAGTTTTCCACTCAATGTTATAGGATACACTTCAATAGATGTGTTACTATAATCAGTAATGGTACATGTTGGTAAAAAACTTTATACATCTTCAAATTATTGACATAGTCAAGTATTGATAACATTTAAAAATATCATGACCAACTAATAACACAGAAATGTATTAATCATTAAAAAAATTATTGTCATTGAAATCATGGTAAAAAATAATCAGTCCTGATATGTAGAGAGACATATTTTAAAATCTCCTCTCATCCCCACTTTCCTATCAATATCTCTTAGGTTTCTGTTTTCTGGTTTTCCTCTCCTATATGAAAAATAAATGTCTATTTTTATAACTATGGTAGAAATATAAATTTGCCATGAGTTTGCCTCTGAATTCCTAGGAAAAGAAATATGTTCTCAGTCTATTATAATTAAATTTTGCCTTTCAGAAAGGATTAGTGAAAGCAGTGGGTTAAAGAACATTTATTTTTGTTGGTATAATAACAAATTGTAAAATAGCGTCATGTTTAATAGTTATCTAACTAATGCAAAAAGTACAAAAGTGTACCCCTACATTCCCTCCAGCTACCAGAATCCTATCACCCTTACCACTGTTTTGGCTGTCAAAGGAAACAAGAAGTCTCAAGAAATCTGTCATGATGTATGTACATCTTGGACCTTCCGCCACCTATGCACAGGTCTTCTAAACAGGCTCTTTCCTTCTTCTATCCAGAGTCCTGAGCTGAGAACATTTCCCCTGTTAATGTCCCACTCAATGTCTCTATTTTAATCAACCAAGAATTTTGAATGACCTTAATTCATTAAGCAGGGGAGCTGATGATATGTAGCACAGTTGGGGAAATAGCCATCTTTCCCTTATTTGGTCAGCAATTTAAATGGAAGCGGCTATACTACATAAATCCTAAATTATGATATAGGTTTTATGGGATGAGCAGCTCATCTTTTAGGGCATCTCAGTAAATGAGAATACTGTTATATTTATCATGGTTTACTATATATATGTGTGATATATAGTCCTTGAATTAGATCTTTTTTAGCCTCCTTCCCCCCACCCCCCACATATATTTTTAGGAGGGGAAGCTGAAGGAGATGTATAAAGCTTTTGCAATATTCTGATTCTAACAGCCAGATTCCATTTCCTTAGGGCCTCAGTTTTCTTGATGTGTATTTTATTTTATCTTCTCTAGTGTAAAAAATCAACAATCTGCATCCTGGCTCATCTAACCCTCCAAATAATATACATACACACATACACACACATATATTTAAAGCTTATGACATGTCTTCCTAACTTTGTTCCTACTCTCCACCTGATAAGTGCCTTTTTTTCCTATCCTCTTGAGGAGGTTTAAAATAACATTTATTCCTTCCCCCACTAGCTTTAGAATTCCTTTTTTTTGCCACATTCTATTCTTTCTGATTTAATATCTTCATTATTTTCTTCATATGCTAATATATTACCTTCATTATCCCATTTATATTTTCCCTTTGGGATTTTATTGTCCTAGAATAAATCTGGGAAACTTGAATCTCAAACTTTAAGTTATTAGTACTTTTTTAAAAATTATGTGTATGTTCATGTGTGTAGATACATACATAGATGCATATGTGTTATAAAATACATGCAAATTTATAACATTATGCATAGTACCTTGTAAGCTTCTAAGGTAAATATGATAAATTGAGTTATTAGAGGATGACTAATGCTGTGAACTATTAATTTTAGTTTGGTTTGGATCAAATTTAATAACAATCTTAGTGTCTCTCATCCTCTTACCACCCACTAGAGGTTGACAATTCTGAGGGCATTATAAACCCATAAAATATTAGGAAAAGAATTGTAAGCCTAAATATGACAGAGGAGTATACTAGCAGTACACTTTGGTATCAGAAAGACCTGGATTTAAATCTTGCCTCAGGTGTATGACCATGGTGAGACACAATGTCTCTGAGCCACAGTTTTATCATCTATAAAATGGGAGTAATAATTGCACCAACATCACAGGATTATTGTTAGACGCAAACGTGATGATGTGTATAAAGTGTTTCACAAACATAAAAACTCTATATAAAAGTGTGCTATTATTATTTCCATGAAAGACAGTACAGTTTCCAAAGATGATGAAACTGGCTTTGGGGTAAGAACTTGGTATAGTCTGAGAACATTAATTCTGCAACATGGAGCCTTTGCCCATTGACAGAACTGCTGAATGGAGAATATGGGTGCTGATAAAATGTGGGGGTGCTGTTGTTGCCTTGGCATGCCTGTTTAAGCCAGCCATAGCCTTTGCTGAATACTTTGAAAATCAGGGTAACTGAAATAAGAAGATAAACTGCCTTCCATCTATACCCAGAGAGATACATAGCCTTCATTATTCCTCCCATATTCAGAGGAGAGGGAGAAGCTATAGGATTACTGACAGCTAGTTTAAAAAAAAGTTCTAGTTTATTTCCAACTTAAATTAAGTACTCTGAAGGAATCCTGGTATTTGGGTAGACAGACATAAGTAAATTGGCCTCAGGTTTATTGCATACTTAAGTAGTGACTTGGAAAATGACATTACATACTATAAAACATTCCTTGTAATCAATTAAAAAGGAAAATAGATAAATGGAAAGTTAAAGGAAAATGTGCAGATTCCCCTTTTGGTTGGTGCACTACCATTTTTTTTTTTATGTGACTACATTTCCTTGTAAGCTTGACCTGTGATTTCTTAAGTGTAAGGAGCTCTCAAATGAGGAAACTCCCTCAACCAATTCTGCTTGGTTCTCTCTCTGCAATTTGCAATCTTAAAGAATTTCTAAGAGTACTGAGAGCTTAACATCCTTATTCAGGATCATGTGACCAGTATATTTCAGAGACAAGTCTTAAACCTCAATCTTCTTGATTTCTCCATTGGCTCTGTCCATCACACAATGATGCCCCACCTTATTTCGTTGATTAACACTGAAAAAAAAAATAAGGAAGTTGAGTGTAAAAGAAAAGGATCAAAACTTTATAGTTGTAAAAGACCTCGGAAATCATCTAGCCTCATGCCCTCGTTTTACAGATGTGGAAACCGAGACCCAGAGAGGCAATTGCCTAAAGACAGAGCTTTTATAGTTTTTCATTCACAGACAAACAAATGAAGACCTGAGCTCAAATTTGACCTCAGAAAGTAACTAATTGTTTAACCCTGGCAAAGCCCTTAATTTCCCCTGTGTGCCTCATTTTCCTCATTTACAAAAATGGGGATAATAATGTTATCTGGTTTCCAGCATTCTTGTGAGGATTAAATAAGATAATAAGCATAAAATGCTTAGCACAGAGCCTGGCACATGGGAAGTGCTGTATAAATGTTAAAAAAAAAAAAACAACTGAGTAGTAGTTAGCATTTATGTAGAACTTTAAGATTTACAGAATGTATTACAAAGAATATCTCATTCTATGTTCACAATAATCCTGGGAAATAGGCATTTTCATTAACTCCATTTTACAGATGAAGAAACCAAGGCAGGCAGCAACAGTTACATGAATTAACCTAATGTCACACAACTACTAAATGGTTGAAGCCAGATTTAAACTCTGGCCTTTCTGATTCTGGGTCCAGTGTTCTCTCCATTGTCTTACCCCTTTCTTTGGCTTCCCAACCCTACCCAAGCTCCCAGCATTTGCAGGCTATCTGACAGTTGGGATATTTTCTGGTTGGAGACCATCTAGTAAGTAACTGACACCAGGATTTGAATTAGAGTCTGACTCTGGTTCCAATGTTACATCCCACACTCTGCCTCTAAGCACCAAATATCAGGTCTCTTCCTAATGATTATGATTTAAAGCTAATGAATTACCTCAGTTTTCTTTAGATACACATTCACAGGAAACCAAAGACTCCTAGAAAATAGCCTATGGGTATAGAAATGAACTAAGAGGAAATTCCAATAGCCTTAGAGATGGAAAAGCCTGAAAAATCATCTTGGCCAATCCCTTTCTTTTATGTCTAAATAAACCAAGGGCCAGACACTTGCCCAGCAGATCCAGGCAAGCTGCTGGTTCTAACTAGCACATGTCCCACTTGAAAAAGTCCCATTTTCTCAACAAATTTAGAAGGGCTTTTGTAGATACAAAGCTTTCTAATTTCTCTTGAAATCAAATTATATTATTCAGAAAGTATGACACTTATCTCTTATTCCCTAACAAATATCTATATATAAAGAGGGGAGAGAGAGTGAAATGGGAGGGGAGGGGGCAGTATAGTGGCAGTGTAGTATAATAAATAGATAGCTGACCTCAGAATTTATACATTCTGGGTTCAAGCCTTTCCTTTGATATTACTGGCCAAGTGACCCTGGCAAAGTCAGTTTAATTACTGCGTTAAAGGCAGCTTTCAAATTAACATTCATTCATTAAGTACCTAAAATGTGACTGGCACTATGGTAGTGAAAATATTGTAAATGAAACAATACCTACTTTCATGTATTTACCATTCTAAAAATATAGGTAGAACATCTGCTTTGGTTAAGGGAGTTTCCTTCCAAAAGCTCTACGCACCAGTGAAACCACGGGGCTCCAATAAATAAGGCTATCGATTTAAATGCATTTCTTCCCTCTACAGATAGTGCATTACTCAGAGTGAATTGTATCTCATTCTTTCTTCTTTAAACAGGTTATGTGGGTATGCAATTTATGTCGAAAGCAACAAGAGATCTTAACCAAGTCTGGAGCTTGGTTTTTTGGGGGTGGACCTCAGCCACCAAGTCAAGACGGGACACTCAGTGACACAGCTACAGGTGCAGGCTCCGAGGTGCCTAGAGAAAAGAAAGCCAGGCTACAAGAACGATCGAGATCTCAGACCCCCTTAAGCACAGCAGCAGCCTCCCAGGAAACCACTCCTTCAGGGGTCCCATCAGAGCGAAGCAAAGGAACAGAACTGTCCCAGAAAGCCATGGGTTTGGAACAAAAACAGGCTTCATCGAGATCCAGAAGTGAACCCTCGAGAGAAAGGTAATCATACACATCCCTGTTCTTTCTTTCTCTCCCTAGAGATCCCTGGCAGGGGCATAAGTAGAAAACCTTGAGATTTTGGGGACCTGACTTGTAAATGGTAGTGATTATAGACCTTTGTGCATCCAAAAAACTGACTGTAGAGGTGAAGAGATGGGTGAGCATGAGCCTATTTATGGATAGATGATCTTAAGAGCCCCTGCAGACAAGGAGAATAGGATCCAGGTTATGTGATTTGCCCAGATTCACAAAGATGTCAGAAGTGAAATTTGAATCCAGAACCTTTGAATCTAGAGTCAGTATTCTTCCCACTGTATTTAACCTCAGAGTATATATGATTGGAAATGTATTTCATGCTTCTTGTTGTTCAGTTGTTTGTCACGTCTGACTCTTTGTGACCGCATTTGAGGTTGTCTTGGCAAATAGACTGGAGTGGTTTGCCATTTCCTTCTCTGGTTCATTTCACAAATGAGAAAACTGAGGCAAACAGGGTTATATGACTTGCCCATAGTCATACATTTAATAAGCATTTAGGACCAGATTTGAACTCAGGTCCTCCTGACTCCAGGGTTAGCACTCTACTTAACACCTAGCTGCCCCTTTCTTGTAGGCCTAAGCATAATATATAACCTTCACACACCTCCCACGCCAGACAAATCCATAGAATTTTAGTGTTGCATTTTTTATACTTTTTTTGGTTTTTTGGAGGAGGGAAGGCAAGGCAACTGGGGTTAAGTGACTTGCCCAAGGTCACACAGCTAGTAAGTGTGTCAAGTGCCTCAGACCAATGAGCTCAGGTCCTCCTAACTTCAGGGTCTGTGCTCTTCACTTCTCCACCTAGCTGCCCCTATACTTATGCTTATACTTATTACCCTCTAAGTGGCACAGTGTATACAGCATTGAACTTGGAGTTAGGAAGACCCAAGTTTGAATCCTATCTCAGACACTCAGTTGCTGTGTGACCCTGGGTAAATCTATTTATCTCGACTCAGATTCACAATTTGTAAAGTGGAAAAGATAATAGCACCAATTTTTCAAATGGATGCTGTGGAAATTAAACAATCTAACATGTGAAACGCTTTACAAAACTTAAATCTCTATGTAGATTCTAGGTATTGCTATTACTACATTGATACACTTCTGACAGCTACTTTTGCCTCTTCTGCAATTTTTATAGATATTGGGTAGGTAAAATACAAAGAACATTGGTCCAAAAGTAATGAGACCTGGGTTTTAACATTGGTATTGACTCAATCCATCTAAATGTCATCTGACAGATGATGTTGACAAACTGTATGGTGATAACCTCATCCTTAAATAAAGAAATTGGACAAGATCATTAAGAACATGTTTCATCTGGAAGTTCAATGCTGTATGATAAAAACATGGGGAACAGCATTAGCAACTTCATTTTAGATCTGAACATCTCTAGAAAATATGAATTAGGAATACTTGAATATTAATAAATTCACCCCAGGAATCTAGCTGATAGAAGCTATGCCAAATAATGTTTGAAAGGAATTTAAGACTATATCTGATTGCTTACTATCTCAGGGAGAGGGGAGGGAAGGATAGAATTTGGAACTCAAAACTTTAAAAAATCATATGTTAAATTTTTTAAACATGTAATTAGGGAAAATGTATTTTAAAAAGGAAGTTAAGGCTAAAATACTTGGGGAGAAAAGATAATAAACAACTCTAGAAACTTTGAGTGTGTTCATTCCTTTAGTTGCGTAAACTAATGTGGAGAACTGTTTGTTCTTTTTTCCTACCTTCTCTTTCCCCCTCAAAGTGTGGTGAGATAAATTATTGTTTTTAAATTGTTTTATTGCTACAATAAGGAATTTCTATTAATAATAATGAATGGAGGTATGTAGAGGGACTGATCTTGGAACCAAGAAGACCTGGGTTCAAGTTCTCTCCATGATACACATTGACTATGTGACCTTGGGCATGTGACCCTTGATCTCTCAGTACCTCAGACAACTCTCTAAGACCATAAGTTGCATAGAAATTGCTTCCTTGCTCTGGTAGAAGGGAGTTCTTTCTGGAAGGTTCCTACACACATGAAATCTTGATTCTAGATAAAAAATAAATTGTGTTTATACAGTATTTAATGTTTACAAAGCTCTTTAAACACAATTCCTTATTTTAAGCTTATAGTAAATCTCTGAGGTGAGTGCTACCATCATACCTATTTCACAGAAGAGGGGAAAAAAAAGCTTATTTGCCCATAATCATAAAGCTTGTGTCTCAGGGGATGTTTGAACTGAAATCTTCATGCCTTTAAGTTTCCTTCTCTGTCTATTACATGGAATTACCTAACCTAGTGGTAAATTAGGCTTCTGGTGTGGACCCATTTATATGAAAACATTCTTTGTTTATATATGCTTAAATTAAAAAAAATTTCTTTTGCTTTTTGGAGGGCAATTGGGGTTAAGTGACTTGTCCAAGGTCACATGGCTAGTTTTTGTGTTAAGTGTCTGAGGCCAGATTTGAACTCAGGTCCTCCTGACTCAGGGCTGGTGCTCTATTCACTGGGCCACCTAGTTGCCCTTATATATGTTTGTTTATATATATATATATACACATACACATGGGTAATTTGTAGATTGTTAATGCTATCACACTGACATAAATAGCAATATAGAGACGTTCATAGTTGAAATGAAGTAGAAAATAATATCTCCGGCTTCTATCATAGACCAGAATTTTAAGATGGAAGAGTATTTAGTTGTCATTTTGTCCAATCCCTTTGCTTCATTGAGGAGATAAGCAGCATTCACAGATGTTAAATTATTTGCCAGATAGTACACAGATGGCTGGTGTCAGCACCCAGGTCAGAACCTCAATTTCCTGACTCCCAATCCAATGCATTTTGTATTATATCATTTAGCTCACATGTCAAAAAGTATTTTTGGTGCCTTGCATATTATAACACAGAGTTATTAGCAAAATGATTCTAGATAGTCATTGAACTTATCAAAGAAATGTTTCAATCAGTCAACAAACATTTAAGGGCTTGCTGTATATACGAGGCATTGTGCTAAGTACTGTGGATACAAAGACAGGCAAAAAACGCAAAATCAGTCCCTGTCCTCAAGGACTCACGTTCTAATGAGAGAGAGAAAACATGTAGGAAGGTAACCTTAGAAGAGAAGGCTCAAGTGGCTGGGCAAAGGAGCAAAATGCCCCTGCCAAATGTGACTCATTCAGCAACTATTTATTACTCTTTTGATCTTATCCATGTAGACAATTTTGAAATGTTGAAATCATTCACAGTGGTAAAAACCATAAAACATGGTTCTAAGAAACACACTGAGGCAGTTGGCTCATATCTGGAAAACAATAACTCATTATAAAGCTTTAACCATGGCTCTACATCATCCACTTCTAAAACTAGATGTCATATTCATTTATTGAATCACATCCTAATGTTCATCATGATGTGAATGCATTTATTTTGTAGCCTAAAGGAGAAATGTTCGTGTGGTCTAGTTTTTGTGATTTAAGATTTTTTTCATTGTTCTTAATTTACTTTTTATATTTTTGGTAGGAAGAAGACTTCAGTGACTGCTGAGCAGAATGGCAAAGGGGGGCTGAAAAGCGAGCGTAAACGTGTGCCAAAATCCTCCCTCCAGCAAGGAGAGGGAGCTGTGGAGGAGAGGGACCGGAAAGAAAGGCGGGAAAGCAGAAGGCTGGAGAAGGGCCGGTCACAAGATTTGCCCGAAAAACATGAGGAGGGCAAAGGAGTGGAGGATGAGAAACAAAGGAAAGAAGAAGAATATCAGACTCGATACCGAAGTGACCCTAACCTAGCGAGGTATCCCGTCAAGCCCCACCCGGAAGAGCAGCAGATGCGCATGCATGCCAAAGTCTCTAAAGCCCGCCATGAAAGGAGACATAGTGATGTGTCTTTGCCCCACACAGAGTTAGAAGAAGCCGAGGTGCCAGAGAACAAGTTAGGGAAACGGGCCCAGCCCCCTGGAACTCAGGATCGGAAATCCCTTTTGGAAACCCAGAGGTCATATTCCATAGAACGAACGGGTGATGTAAGAATATCTGTTTCTAAACAATTAACTAACCATAGCCCACCAGCTCCCAGGCACGGCCCTGTTCCAACAGAACACCCTGAGTCCAAGAACCAAGAGTCTTTCAAAAAGCAGAGTCGCCTGGATCCTAGCTCCGCTATTCTTATCAGGAAAGCCAAGAGGGAGAAAATGGAAACGATGCTGAGGAATGACTCTCTGAGCTCTGACCAGTCAGAGTCAGTACGGCCATCTCCGCCCAAGCCGCACAGATCCAAGCGAGGGGGGAAGAAGAGACAGATGTCCGTCAGCAGTTCCGAGGAGGAAGGGGCCTCCACACCTGAGTACACCAGCTGTGAAGATGTGGAAATAGAAAGTGAAAGCGTCAGTGAAAAGGGTAAGTGACGGGTAGATTGTGGAGTGATGTGGGGTCACGGGAAAGTGCACTGCTCTCACAGTCTTTGGACCCAGGCGCCAGGTTCTTAGCTTGATGACCCCCAGTCTTTGCCAATCGCGCTCTCAGGTTCTTAAGTTCAATTTGAGAACGGGTTCCACATTTACAAGGTGGCTATCCATCATAACTCAAGGACAGTGTCTTGAAATTGAAGCTCTCTGAAATATTGGTTGTTGGTTCACTTGCTTTTGATTGGAGAAGGGTGCTTCAGTTTTCAGTGAGCTTGAGGGGGGTGCATGTTTTAAACAGAAAAGCGTTGACTTCAGAGGTTTGATATGAAAGTCATAGAAAGCAACACTAGTCCAATGGATCTTTTTCATAAAGCTTTGAGGAAATTATTGCCTCAAGAAAAGAATTGAAAGAATTTTAGTGGAAAAAAATTCTCATAGAAATTGTGGAACAAAGAGGACTGAACATTCAAAGTCATATACACATGGATTTTCATATATGTATACATGGATGCATGTGCATTTAGTACGTGTGTACACATGGATTCTCACATGGGTGTGCATATATTTGTGGGTATGTGCATACATGGATGTGCATATGCATTAGTCTTCATATTCATATATATAGACATATGGAATATATATGTATACAGATACAGGGATTTTCATGTGTATATATATGCATATATGTGTATGCATACACTTCTACATACAGACATATACAATTTTCATATGTGCATGTATGGACATGGACATGTCTTTTCATGAGGTATATATGTGCATGCACAGTCTTTCACGTGGGCATACATAGTATTCTTATGCATGTTCATGTGTTTTGTGTGTGTACATATATACACACATGTGAATTTTCATACATATGTGTAAACATATGAGGGAATTTTCCTATATAAAACATGCACACACATACTTGATTTTCATATATATGCATATATAATATACACATTTCAGAAATGCTTTAGTCATTTATTATAATTACTTAAGTCTTTCAAAATCAAGACTTAATTTTTATCAGTTTATTCCCATACTTTTGACTCCCCATATCTCCATCATTGGATTCATTTGATATATGTGTGTGTCTGTGTGTCTGTGTGTGTGTGTGTGTATACACATATCTCACTCAATAGATGTGTACATATCTATTAAAAAGCTGGGAACATCAATGAGATATTTGAAGGGAATATGTTGGGGATGGGGATGTTGGTTGTTGTTTTTGTTTGTTTTGAGGATAGACAGGAAATATGGCCACCTGACTACAGTAAAGTCATCCAAGCTTTCTCCTTAGAGGAACTGGTTGTGAAAAACATAAACAAAACAAACAAAAAAGAGCTAAAGTAGGATTTGATGAAAAGAAAATGTGATAATGCATCTGTGGGAGTGGTCATTCCCTTTCTCAGTATATGGACCATTTTGAGGGTTATTGAATAAATAGATGGATTGTTTATTAAGAAAATGTTTCAATATCATTTAAAACATGTTTCCTTTAATGAATGGAAGAACAAACTGCTGTTATATTCTATTCACATAATGACTTGTCAGCACTGGATTGAGAACTAGGAACCCCATTTTCAAGTCCTGACTCTACCAATAATGAGCTGTGTGACTTTGTATGAGTTGCATTGTCTCTGTGAACCTCAGTTCTCTTATTTGAAAAGTGAGCATTTGAACTAGATGGGTTTTAAGTTCCCTTCTAGATGAATGTAGTTCTATGGTTTTGTCAATTAAAAGGCTGTCTCAGACTGGCCATGGTTTTGATTGAAGTGATAAAAATTAAGTTTTGCATTTTTTATTGATGAACATATGCTTATTTAGGGAAGTGTGTTTTTTTCTGTCCTATATACTTACATTTCTTTTGCTGTTACTAGGCTAACTAATAGTAATGAGTGAATTTAAAAAGTTAACTTCTCTTTCCTCACACCAAATCAAATCTCTTTATGCTTAATATGAAAGAAGCTATACACAAAAATGTAAAACCCTCACATTAGGAGAAGTATATGTGTTTACTGTCATGTGTTTTACTGTTTTAGCAACTCCTATGAAGAGCAGTCATTCAGTAGAGCTCTTATGTACTGAGAATCAATTTGCTTCTTTTTGAGTTACTTTCTGAAGAGGTTTGATGTGCAAGAGATGCTAGGATTTATTCTTCTCAATCCCAGAGTGAAGCATTGGAATCAATGCATAAAAAGTTGCAGAGATACAATTAGACTTAATGTAAAAAGAAAAAGAATGTAAAAACAAAATTCTTAACGTTTAGAGCTATCCAAATACATGAAGACCTGGTTCAACAGTTTGCATGTTTCCTTTCACTGAGACCTTTCTAGTGAAAGGCAGATGACCACTTGTTGGGTATAATTTGTGTACAGAGCAATCTTGGTCAGGGATGGTTAGGATCAGAGAGCCTTTGAGATCTTTTCCAAATTTGGTTTCTAATATATATATATATATATATATATATATATATAATATTAATTATATATCATAGCATATTCATACCATATTATATTATATTATACTATTATATTATATTATATCATACGATACTATATTATACTGTTATATTATACCATGCCATGCCATACCATACCATACCATATCATAATTATATATATATATATATATATTATAACTATGCTATGGTCTTTAGTTAGACTATGAATGGGTTCCTGTGATTACCTTTCATACTTTACTGTTATATATCTTCAAGACTGATCTGGCTCTAAGGAATTGTGATGTTTTAACTGAATCTGCTTATTGGACATGTGGACTACTCCTAGATAATCATACTTATAATCAAAATTTCAATGAAAGAACAACCATAACAGTTAGTATTTAAAGAGCTATACAAATCTGATCTCATTTGACCCTCTAACTACCCTGTGAGATAGGTACTATTATCCCCATTTGACATTTGGGAGAACTGAGGCAGCTAATTGGAACAGTGGATAGAGCACTGGGCTTCAAATTAAGAAGACTTATCTTCATGGGTTCAAATCGAGCCTCAGATACTTACAAGCTGTGTGACTGTGAGCATGTCACTTAACCCTGTTTGCCTCAGTTCTTCAACTATAAAAATGAACTAGAGAAGGAAATGGGAAATGGCAAACCACTCTAATATGTTTGCCAAGAAAACCCCGAACTGGGGTCATGAAGAATTAGACACAATGAAAACAACCAAACTAGGGTCAGATAGAGGTCAAATGAATTTCCCAAAGTCCCACAGCTCATAAGTGTCTGATACAATATTTCAAGTCAGGGCTTCCTGATTTGAGATTCAGCATTCTTATCCACTGTGTCCATCTAGCTTTTATATAGCTCTTAGATAAACTAGATGACTCTCTATATAAATATCTTCTGTATGCCTACAGCAGATCCATCTATGTCTATTTATCTGAATACTTATACATATGTATATATACACATACACATTCATTTTACACACGTATTGGTAATACATTCTAGTATTCTGTCAGATGTAGTGGTACATGGTTGTTATCCTAGTCCTTCAGATACTGGGCTGGAAGATGTACTTAGGCTGCTAAGAGCACTTGAGCTTGGGAATTCTGTGTGACAGTGAGGTGAAAGCTGATCAGATGTGCACTAAGTTCATCACTAACTTGGCAAACCCTTGGTCTTGGCAGGGCCACCAGGCTTTCTAAGGAGGGGAGAAATGGAGGGAGTCATATACTTTGTACTGATCAGTAGTGGTATCAGGACTATGCATGTCTGCTGCTTTTCCAGCCTCATCACTTGTTGCCACAGGACTTTGAGATAGGTATAATGGTAAAATGGAATGGCTGATGTCTTTTGATTTGTGCACAACTTGGATTTAAGTGAGGCAGAGTTGCACGAAGTCATCGGCCTCACTCGCTCCTCTGGAGTCATCACAATCCAGTGGCAGGACAGAATCAAGATGACTAGGGGTGGCCCAGGATGGAGGGGATGACCTTGGCATCTTTGATATCTATCCAAGCTCTAAGCGCTCCACAGTGCCTCCTTCAACTACTTTGTGGCTGTTGGAACAAAATGTTCTCATTCACTCATAATGCCAGGGAAAGTATTCACATGTTTGGGGTAGACACCCCTCTAACTCACCAAAGGGTTTGAGACCCCTCATCCTGGTTTGGCCCATCTGCTGAAACAGTTTACCAGGGTGTGACTGCTGCACATGCTACAGCTTCTTGAAGCCACAGATGAGAGTTGGGTAGAACAGGTGGACAGCACCAGAGGTACCAGTGCTCCCTGATCACACCCTACACCCCACTTTCTAGAACTTTGGAATTGACTGTGTGACATGAGAGACTCTGGCACAGGACCACTGAGCGTGGCAAGCCCACATCACAGAAGGTGCTGTGCTCAACACACAAAAAAAGCAGCTCAAAGGAAACACAGTATGAGCAAATTTGGAGATTCCACCCCAAATGTTCACATGGATTATTTGTGCCCAACCTGTGGTAGACCACTCTGAACTCATATTCGTCTGATCAGCCATAGTCAGACACAATGAAACTTGACTTTTGGGGAAGCTAGGTGGCACAGTGAATAGAGCACTAGCCCTGGAGTCAGGAGGACCTGAGTTCAAATCTGGCCTCAGACACTTGACATACTTACTAGCTGTGTAACTTTGGGCAAGTCACTTAACCCCAATTGCCCTCCAAAAAAGGAAAAAAAAAGAAAAGAAACTTGACTTTAGAATGGTGATGTCATTTTGTTCCTCTCTGAGAGCAAAGGACAATAACCAACCAACAACCAACCAACTGACACTTCCAGCCTGAGCAAGATAAAGAAAGTCTCAAAACAAAACCATTATGTTCTGCAATTTTGTCAGGACTCAAAGTTCAACTATATAATTTAAATAATTTGCTCCTTTCTTTCTAAAAAAGTCACAGCAATATTTGTTTATCTCCATTCCCATATTCCTGTGGCATTTCTTCCATTCTTTGATTTGTTAAATGTCATCACATATGCTGCTCCTTCTTCTAGTACTCATGGATGTGGTTTATCTAGGCATGGAGAATTGAACTCATGAAAATCAGCTAGATGTGTGTTATGTTTTTTTAATCAGCTCATTTATCTTAGGTTTCCATTCCCTGATAGTCAGTTTTGTTCTATCCATCCCAATCCAGCAATTAATTTTCCTTATTAAAGAAAACTGAAGGAAAATAAGAGCTAAATAATTTTATCATCTTTTGTTGTCTTCCTCTCCCCCACCCAAAAGAGTATTTTTCTTGATATTTCATCCCTCTTCTTACCCCTAACAGAATTTAAAAGGTCCCATTTTGTTTTTATTTCCTTAAAATCCTTTGAGAGCTATTTTCCTAGAATAAACATTGTTATAATATTTTAAAATTAACAACATATAAAGTAACCTATCTGAAGAATAGTTCTGTTTCTGTGCACAACCTTGCAGTAATACGGATAATAAAAATTAACTTTATGTAGCACTTATTATGTAACAGGCACAGTACTAAGTACTTTACTATTATTATCTCATTTAATCCTCACAACAACCCTAAGAGGTAGCTGTTACAGTTACTCATATTATAGATAAGCAAACTGAAGCAATCAGAAGTTAAGTGACTTGCCCAAGGTCACACAGATAGTAAAAGGATGGACTTGAACTCAAATCTTCATGACTCCAAACCTGGTTCTCTATCCACTATGCCAACTATCTGCCCCATTAACATTGCTAATGAAAAGAACAACCTGGAATTATGCCCAAAGTGCTATTAAATTACCTTACCCTTTGACCCACCGATACCACTACTAGATCTATTTCCAAAGATGATTAGGGAAAAAGGAAAAGAATCTATATGTTGTAAAATGTTTACAGCAGCTTTCTTTGTGGTGACAAACTGGGAGTTTCAGGGATACCCATCGATTGGGGAATGACTGAACAAGTTTCGGTATATAATGGTGATCTGATGCCATTGTGCTATAAGAAATGATGAACTCATTGATCTTAGAAAAACCTGGAAACACTTGCACATAATAATGAAGTGCAAAATGAGCAGAACCAAGAGAACATGGTATACAGTAATGACAATATTGTTTTAAGAAAGACATTGAGGGAATAAGTCATTTTGACTGTTATAAATATCCAGATTATAAAGGACATATGAAGAAAGATACTATCTGCATCCAGAGAAAGATCTGATAAATAGAAGTTTGTATAGAATAGTTTTACATACATACACGTACTTGTGTCTAATGGTAGCCATTTCAAGGGTGGGGGAAGGGAGAGAAGGAAAAAAAAAGAAAAAATGCACGATAACTTTATTATATATACAAGAATAACGAATTGTACATAATAGATTTGCAGTTTCATGTGCAGTCATATAGTTTATTATACTATGGTATGGAAATACTAGTTTTATTCCACAATTTAAAAATAAATAAAAATTCCACAAGAAAGAACTGTGCTAATATGGGACTTACCTAGAAATGGAGGAAAATTATATCCCTGTTAAAAAAAAAGGTGAACCAAACATAGAGGAAGTTCATAAGCCAGTATAACTCAAAAACATGTCATTTATTATCTCTACACTGATTCAAGAAGAAATATGGAGCTTAATAAACTTTTAAAAGAATATAAATATGGAATTAGCCTGAGAGATAACACAGTGGCAAAGTTCTAGTAAAAATAAAAATAAAAATCTCACTTTCCTGCTAATTCAACTTGAAAGTTACTATTTAAGGGATAGCTTTTTGGTACCTATGATGTAGACAAGGTTAGTAGTTTACAACTGACCTTCAGAAAATCGTGGCTATTTACAAAAAAAGAAATGTCTAACAGCATTAGGTTAAGGCAGAACAATAACTTGGAATTTATGCATCCAGGACAATTACTACAAAGGTCAGTTGTTTCATTCACACTTGGCTTACCAGAAAGTTGAATGTTGAAGCAGGAAAAGAATGTGGAATGATTACCACAAAAATATGGATAATTTTGGGGAGAAAGCTGAAGGAGAGTACAAAGCTGACCTTCTCCCCCAAATGAAATGCTTTCACATTAGTCTGTTAAAATTAGAATGGCTGTCAGGGACCATCTAATCCAACATTTTCTTTTTTTGAGGAGAAATAAATGATCTAGAATGACTTGGGCAATGTCCAACTCTTAGTGAAATTGAGACTGAACTGAATTGGAGTCAAATGGAGCCCAAATGTCTTAGACTATTAGGGCTTGAAGGAAAGAGATCACCTTGTTCAGCCTATTCATTTACATAAAGGGTAACAAGACAGCAAAGTGACTGTTAGAACAGGGATTAGAATCCAAGCCTCCAGATTCCCTGTGTAAAGCTCTTTCCACCAAGTTACCTCCTTTGAGGGGCAATTGAGCAATGACATTACCTCTTACTGGGCAAAGATCCCTCTTCTCCCTGCTAAGTAAAGCAGATGAATGAGGTCGGGAGGCATCAGGTCTTCTAGGAGTCCTCTAGAAGAGTTACCACCCCCCACCACACACACACACACACACACACACACACACACACACACACACACACACGCCATAACACAACTGCTGCCTAGCCTTCTCTCCCTCCCTGGATAGGGAAGCATGTTTTGTAGTGGCTTCAAGATTGGACTGGAACTTGGTTTTAGCAGCTTCTCCTTCCACACATATCCCACTCATCTGCACACATTCTACATACAATCTATAATGCCTGCCCTACTTTGACTATTGAGAAAAATTATTATTAATAACCAATGATTTGGGGAGACCTAGAGTTCTCCCTTTTTGATAAAGTCCCAATTTCAAATGTTCAGTTTCTTGAAGGACACTACTGATGAGACTGGATAAACTTTCTTGCTCAGACTCTACCCAGGTAAGCAAGCCATTGTGCTGTACTCAGGTGTGTGTGACAAATTCTTTAATAAATTCTGAGGATAAATTCTTTAAAGATATTGCCCAAGGCTAGGGATAACTTAGAAGTAAATAACATAATCAGAGTTCATTTGAAGAGATGTTCAATCCCTCATTGTAATATTTAGTCTCTCACTAATTGTTAACCAGAGTTGATTGACACTCTCCAGAATACCCCTCTTCCAAAGGGCATATAAGCTGTCATCCCACTGCCATGATTGTCTTTGGTTTAACAGAGAGATGGCCAAATAAATGACCATCATTTTTATTAATAAACATCCTGGCATTATTAATAAAGTGATTAAATTACCCCAAAATTATGTCTCTTGAACTTTTTAAACATCACACTATCTTGTCCCTAGCTCTGCTCCCATTTTCTTTCTTAGAGTTTAGAAATTCTTTGGAAAGAGTGCTGGTTTTAGAATCAAAGGAAGGAAGGAAACAGACCTAATATATACCTACTATTACGAGTATTATCTCATTTGATTGTTACAGCAACAACTTTACAGCTGAGAAAGTTGAGGCAGATAGAGGTGAGTTGACTTTGCCAAAATCATATAAGTATCTGAGGCCAGATTTGAATTCATGTATTCTTGATTCCAAGTGGAGCATTTTATCTACTGAGCTACTAAGCTGCCTCAGAAGACCTAGATTTGATTCTTAGTTCTGCTAAATACTATTTGTGTGATTTTGGTGGGTTAATTCATATATCTGACTTCAAATTCCTCATCTGTAAAATGAGGAATTTAGAACAAATGTCTGCTAAGGTCCCTTCTAATCTTTAAATCAATGCTCCTATAGTGCATCAAAATTTTTACTTTGAACCTGGTCTTTGGGAGAAATTTTTTATATTAGTTATCTCTGATCACAGTCATATCCAAGACTTATAGGATTTTTAAAAAATTCTGTAAGCTATAAAGCAATTATGTAATAAATGGACACAGTTATGAAAAAATATCATTTCTCAAGAGAAGGAACACAAACTATCAATAACTATACCAAAGGTTGCTCCAAATCACAAATAAGAGGAATGCAAATTAAAAGTAGCTCACAGTCAGCAAATTGTGAGAGATGACAAAAGCAATTAGTCAACAAATATTTATCAAGTGCTTACTATGTGCTAGGCTCTGGGCTAAGTGCTGAATATGCAGAAAGGCAAAAATAGTCTCTGATGCAATAGTCAGTATTGGAGGAGTTGCTGGATTAAATACACTCTTGGCAGGAGCTGGGAATTAGTTCAGTCATTCAGGAAAACTATTTGGACTTATGCAAAAAAATAAAATAACTGAAATATTCATATTTGTTGATCCAGAGATCCCACTGATCTATACTCAAATGGGTCAGTGGTGGAAAGTTCCCATATATACCAAAATAGTCATATCAGCACTTTTCCTGAGAGTATAAAGCTGGAAATAAAAGATGTTCATCGATTGGGGAATGGCTAAAGAAATTAAGTAACATGAATTTGATGGAATATTATTGTACCATAAGAAATGATGAATGTGAATAATTCAGAGAAATATTAAGAATTCATGAGAGGATTGATACGAACTGATGCAGTGTGGAGAACAACAAAACCAGTATATGTGATGACTACTATGTAAGGAGAAAGAAAAAATAATAATAGCTATTGTTTATAAAATTCTGTAACGTATGAAAATTGCTTTACACATTATTTAATTTGGTCTTCAATAACCATGGGAGGTTGGGGCGATTGTTATACTCATTTTACATAGGAGGAAATTGAGTTAGAGAGAAGTTAGGTGACTTGCTCAGGGTCACACAGCTAGTAAGGATCTGAGGCTATATTACAACTAGTCTTTCTGACTCCAGGCATAGCAATCTATCTACTGTACCACCAATCTGCCTCTTAAAATGAAGGAGAATGTTCAGTGACTTGGAATGATGAAGCTTGGCCCCAGAGAAGACAAAAAGAAATAAATCTCTCTCCTTTCATTCTGGTGAAGGTGGACATTATGGATATAAAATGTTATATTTGAGGTCCATTGTGGTTGATGTGTCATTTAGCTTGGTGAACTGGCCTAAAAAATGGTAAAAGAGAAGGTTTATGGGTTAGCAAAGGAAGAAAGTCTATTTGTCAGTGAATGCAATGAAAAACAGTAACATTAATGAAAATTTTTTGAGAAAATTTTTAAGAAAAATCCCACCCTGGGGAAAATTCCTGCTATAGGACACAGTCCTGGAATCCTAATTAGAATTGTAGCTCTAGGGGGCGGAGCCAAGATGGCGGAGTAGAAACAGCTCATCCAAGCCACTCTGCCCCCACATTCCCCCCAAAGGATGTAAAAGGGGACTCTGAACAACTTCTGGAGCCCCAGCACCCACAGAACAACACAGAGAAGCTAAACTCCTGCTGAGGACAGCCCAGCAGCCCTGCAGGAAGGACCAGCGCAGTGGTCTGGGACCTGGCACGCACAGAGCGCAGGAGCCGAGCAGAGCCGAGCCCAGGTCCACATGAGGCGAGGTTTTAGCCCCAGGGCGGCAGGGCCAGCAGCCAGCTGGAGGGACCCCAGAACACCAGGAGCTGTGGCGATTCCAGAGCTATCAACATAGACTTGCCTGGGACAAAGTAAGAGGTTAGTGTCCTATGGACTTTGGGACTGGTATTAGGGAATGCGTCAGCTCCCTCCCCTGGGGGCTAGAAGCCACTGAGGACAAACGCCATTTTGTAGTTTTCAGAGGCAGCTCCTGCTCCCAGCCTGCAAATTTGTAGGGAGATCCAGCGATCAGTCTTGGGGGGTAATCGCTCTTGCTTTAACCTCCCTGGATCTGGACTGTGATCTAGGGTGGAAGTCGTGGGTGGGTTTACAGCTTGCCAGAAATGGAAGTTGCCCCCCACACGTTCGGGACGAAAATTCCTCTATCTGGCCTTAAAGCCATAGTGTGGCAACAAGCCCAAAAGTCAAGTAATTAAGTGGCAACATGCCAAGGCAAAGGAAACAGAAAAATGCAACCCTAGACTCCTATTTTGGGGGCATAGAGCGGGAAAAGGACTGTGAGGTCAGAAGTCCTGCTCCAAAAGCCCCAGGGGAAAACATGAGCAGGTTGCAGGCCATAGAGGACCTTAAGAAGGACTTTAAAAATCAAATAAGAGAAGTGGAGGAAAAATTGGAAAGAGAAATGAGAAGGATGCAGGAAAAGTATGAAATGAGGGTCAACAGCCTGACTGAGGAAAACAACACCTTAAAAAATAGACTAACTCAAATGGCAAAGGAGGCCCAAAAGGGCAATGAGGAGAAGAATGCCTTAAAAAGTCGAATTTACCAGATGGAAAAAGAATCTCAAAAGCTCACTGAGGAGATTCATTCCTTCAGAGTTAGACTGGAGCAAATGGAAGCTAGTGACTTTATGAGAAATCAAGATGCTGTTAAGCAGATCCAAACAAATGAAAGATTAGAAGGCAATGTGAAATATCTCATGGGAAAAACCACTGACCTGGAAAATAGATCCAGGAGAGACAATTTAAAAATTATTGGACTACCTGAAAGCCATGATCAAGGAAAGAACCTAGAAATCACCCTTCAAGAAATTCTCAAGGAAAACTGCCCTGATGTTTTAGATCCAGAGGGCAAAATAGAGGTTGAAAGAATCCACCGATCACCTCCTGAAAAAGATCCCAAAAAGAAAACTCCCAGAAATATTATAGCCAGGTTCCAGAATCCCCAGATCAAGGAGAAAATACTACAAGCAGCCAGGAAGAAACAATTTCAATATTGTGGAAACACAATCAGAATAGCCCAGGACCTGGCAGCTTCTACACTGAGGGATCGAAGGGCATGGAATATGATATTCCAGAGGGCAAAAGAACTGGGAATGAACCCAAGGGTCACCTACCCAGCAAAACTGAGTATTTTGTTTCAGGGGAAAATATGGTCATTCAGTGGAATAGAGGACTTTCAAGCATTCTTGAGGAAAAAACCAGAATTGAATAGAAAATTTGACATCCAGACACAAGAAGCAAGAGATGCCTGAGAAGGTAATCAGGGAAAAGAAATCAAAAGGAACTTATCAAAGTTGAACTATTTACATTCCCATATGGAAAAGCAATAACTGTGACTGATAATATCTTTCTCACTATGAAAATAATGGAAGAAGGGTGTGTGGTCATATGAATACATATGTGAATGTGTGTGAATGGTTACAGTTATACATGGATAAGGGCATAAGTTGAATTTGTTAGGAAGGGAGAATACTCAAGGGATGAAATTATGAGGTGAGAGAGGAAAGTGGCAAGAGGAGATGGGGAGAGACAGGATAGTGTAAACTATCCCATGCAGAAGAAGCAAGGGGAAGTGGTTGCAAAAGAAGGGGAGAATAAGGAAGGCTAAAAAGGCAAAACCACATTCAAAATGAATTTGGTTCAGGGAGAAAATGACATACATACTAAATGGGATATCTCAACCTGCAGCAGGATAGGGGTAAGGGGGATGAGAGGAGGGATGATGGATAGGAGGGCATCCTTGGGGTGAGGGGAGGTTGGAAGTACCCACTATAAAAGAGGGACAGGATCATGTAGGGAATGGACCAGGTGGGGTTGGGATGAGTGGGAGGGAATTATAAGCAGCCCTGTACAAATATCTACCATGATAATGTTTTGCATAGCTAGACATGTACAACATATACTGAATTACTTATCTCCCAAGAGGGAATGGGTGACAAGGGAGGAAGGAAATGGATCTGAAATTTGAGGTCGTAAAAAAAATAAATTAAAAAAAAAAAAAGAGGGTTGTGACATTCTCTGACCCTGGAGAAAGCTATATATATCCTGATGTGAGGTTTTGTTTTGGGGCTCACTTTGAGAAGAGTTATGTGATTTGACCAGACAAGACTCTGGGCAGCCATTGAAATCCCCCCTCCGCCAGCTTTGAAAACCCTGATGTTGGTGATTCCCTCTTTGGTAACTAACTAGGTGTGGATGTAATGGTCAGACAGCTGGAAGCCCTGTATGCTGGCCTGTTTCTCTGTCTGCTTGTAACTTCTGTTTGTATTCTCTGAAGTTCAGGGTGCTGACTTTTCCCCCTGAACTAGGTAAATGATATATGTTTGATTGAATAAAGTAAGATTGTTAACCCGTAAAAAAAAAAAAAAAAAAAAAAAATTGTAGCTCTAAAAAATAAAGACCTTTCTCCATTTTTGCCTACTGTTTCACTTCCTTTTTTCTCTTTACAAATATATTTCCCCTCTTTTCTCTGTATGCATACATGCACACACAGTATAGATGTATATGTTTTATATGTCTATATACATACATACATACATACATATATACATACATACACAATGCATATACATACACACCCTTATATTCACATATTGGTCACCTCTACTTCATTTCTTTGCCTCTGATCAAATTATACAAGAGTACGCTGATCTCTTCCTGAGGGAACAGGCTGGCCTATCAGCATCCAATTCCACATAATATACTTTACCTTCATAGTAGAAAAAATGGAGAGAGTATAAGGGGTGGAACAAAGAACAGGAGCTTTGGTGATAAAGTACAAAAGTCTAATTTAAACAGCAAATGAATTAAAGTAAAGAGTTTGTAGACCTAGGCAATTCTCTCAATTCTTTGGAAAGTAGCCAGTAGTTTTTAGGAATGGAGACTATCCTATATGAAGTGTTTATATCTTCAATATCATTTAAATCTTAAAGGATTGAGAAGACCCTTAAACAACATGATGGCATTCTGGTTTAGAGCTACAATCTGATTTCCCAATTCTATAAGACTTATAAATAGGATTTCAGTACTATTCCAATGAAAGAATTTTTGCTCTTCATTTCTAACACATAAATGACTCAAAAATATTCTAAATCCTAAAATAGCTTTTATAATTGCCTTGGAATCCCATAAAAAGAAACAAAATTGTTTATGACTTTACCCAGTGATATTGGTTTCAAATGAAGTTATATTCAGGAATATTATCTACTTAAGTATTGATATTTGCAGCAGATTTCTGTTCATTAATCAACAAAAATAGAAGCTAAAATTTGAACCAGATTTTCAAAAATCATTCAGAAATGCACAAATCTGCAATTATAGGACAGAATTCACACATTTCAAGAAATGAAGGTTATTTTAAGGGTAAATTTTCAGTCCTCCAAGTCAATTCAAGAAAATCCTGTATTTTGCCAAATTTCAGCATCATTTCTTTTATGGAAATGACATTCCTTGGATTCTTCTTTTTAAGCTATCAACATTTTTTTTACTCATGTGGTATGTTCTTGGCATATTTTGCTTGATAAATGAGGCTAGTATTGGCCTTTGAGGGGATAGGTTCTATGTCAAGACTGCTTACTTACCCAGCCCAATCCTCCTCATATTCTAGAGAATCAGAAACACAAGTGCACACCAAACACTGAGACACATATACATAACACATGTACACATGTACATACCTATGTGGTACAGTGGAAAGAGCATTGAATTTGAATGAATGAATGAATGAATGAATTGCTACCTATAATAAATTCATTCATTTAATCATGTAGACATTCAAACACATATATCATGTGATACAACAGAAAGAATACTGAATTTGGAGCAAAGCATCTCTCTCTGGATTTCACATCTACTACTTTTTACCTGTGTGACCTTG